>CM031936.1:31144612-31232182 GCA_018703725.1 Brassica juncea
TGGTCACCTGGAAACAACAAAGAGTGAGGAGTGAGTAATCTAGCATTACTCAGTGAGTTACAATACCCCAGCTAACAAATACAACCCCTCGCTATCCCACCCCAAATAAATCTAAAATGAGAGGTTCACCTAATAACCCAAATCAATAATAATGATAAAAAGCAATCAGAAATCCGCAGCAGAAAATACGAGTAAAATATCGATACTATAAGATAGTCTTTAAAACTCGTAATCAATAAACTAGGGTTTACCAAACCCTTAACATAATATAATATATCTAGGGCCCGGTGATGTTAGGTTCCTCCTTCATTATCGGCAATATCCTATCTCCCTACCACGAAGGCTAGAAGAAGGAACTTTCAACCGACCGCGGCCCACAGTCATTCGGGTCACCGCGTGACAGCCCACAGTCCTTCGGGTCACTGCCACATTACACCGTCGTGTAATAACTCAGCCTTAGGCCATGACCCCGTTTCTCTGAGTCTTCCCGATCCAGCGAATAAGGGGTTTCCTTGAACCCGCCGGGTACGAGGTCTGAAGGAACGCTAACTCACCCACTATATGCCTAGCAATGGCGGGTTACGCGCATGCTGTCGGCCAATATATAAATAATACTAAACCCGGTAATATAACCGAGGTTCCAAGCAATAATCACAATCAACCACATTCTAGAATATAGATGAATACTAATTCCAGAATATCTAACTACCACAACCTAGCGATATCATCTAAGCATTCAACGTTCTCTAACCAATCAACCTAACGATTAGCATGCTACTACGATTCTCAAACAATAACTAAGCATGCTATTAACCAATCAACCTAACCATTATTATTAAGTAAACAAACCGTTACTTAGTTTAGACCTGGCCCCCTCCCATGATCCAACTTCCAAGTAACAGGAACCTGCATGAAAACAGCTTAGCAATCAATCGATTATAACTCACTGTTTTTGGTTGACCGTGGCCTTGACCCCGTGTCCGTCTTCTGCGATCCGAACCCTTTTCTTGACCTTCACAAGTAGACCCACGTCTGGACTGATCTTCACTTGAGTAGAACCTTCTTCAGATGTCGACTCAAATCGGGCAGAGTAACTGTTCTCGAAAACTCTCAAAAACTGTCGAAAAAGGATCGAAAATGATCGAAACTCTAACTTTCTTTTTCTACTTTCTCTCTCACGTTTTTCACTGACTTTCAGGTGTGCTGGATGGTTTGAAATGAGCTGGGGTCGTGGGGTATTTATAGGAAGCAGCAACCAATCAGTAACAAGCCGTGTGGCAGCCCGTGTGTCGCTTCGCATGGCTCCGGACGCATGCGTCGCGGGACCTCGTGCTCCACATGTCTGGCTGCATGACCAGGATGTCATGCCAGATGACACCATGCCCTCCACATGTCTGATACACAGCCTGGTTGGATGCAAGTCGACACCACAGCTCACACATGTCGCTCAGCATGCTTCAATCGCAGATAGCGCGGCACCTCGTGCTTCTATGTGTCACTCCGCATGTTGTGATCATTTGGGCTTCAACACCTCGTGCTTCCCTTGCCAGCTACCCTGCAAGGCAGTTGACACCACGTCCTACACATGTCTGAAGGCATGGCCTGCTTACATGCACTTTGACACCACATTGGCCACATGTCGATCAGCATGCCTCGGTCGCAAGTTGAGCGGCACCTCGTGCTTCTATGTGTCACTCAGCATGCTGTGATCTCCTGAGCTTCAACACCTCGTGCTTCCCTTGCCATCTACCATGCCAGGAAGTTGACACCACGTCCTTATCTCATAGATCAAGCCACCTCGAGCTTCTCGGTCCATTCGACTGATTCCGGCCCTTCCGGTGAATTTTCGACCCACGATCAATCCCGAATATTTTTCTACGCCCGTTCTGATGAGCTGAATATTTTAAATAAACTCCAAAATATATCTGACCTTGATGGAAAATATTTCCCGAGTGTCCGGCTTCCTCGAAAAATTCCAAAATACCGAAATCAGGGTTTTTGTTTGATTTTGAATTTTCCCGTCGTGCTTCGATTCCCGTCGTGCTTCGAAAATTTTTATTCTTCCAGCACCTCCGTCTTATCAATCTAACACCTTCTCCAACAGGGCCGAGCAGCTTAAGGTTCCTTCACGATCAATTCTTCGACCACTTTATTTATAATAATTTTTTTTTAAGGGTTCCTACAGACAATGTCGCAATCGACGCCCTGAGGAAAACTCTTTGGTACAAGTCAAAGTTCCGAAAGTGGATACTACTGGAAAAGCCGCGGACAATCCAGGATACTCTCCACAAAGCAACGGACTTCATCATCATGGAGGAAGAGATGAAGCTTCTATCGCAGAAGCACGGACCACAGAAAACGTCCTCAAAAAAGAAACCCTCTCGTAGCAACAAGAACGTCCATCACGAAGAGGAAGACGCCCAAGGCGAGCATAACTACGCCATCAACTCGGAGCAAGGCAAGACCTCCGGAAACACCTGGACCAGGAACCAGTACAAGGATAATTCCTACTGCGAGTTCCACGAAACTAGAGGTCACTCCACTGCGAACTGCAAGGTTCTCAGAAGCTCCTCACCGTCGAACTATCAAAGGTCAAAAGTATAAAGGACTTGCTCCTGGACTCCGACCGCCTAAAGACCAAAAAAACTGTCTCCGAGGACCGCGCGACCGAAAATCAATCAGGTGAAAAACGCGGAAGGAGACAGGATGACCAAGGGAACAACAACAGTCGCCAGAGGGTAAACATGATCATCGGAGGATCACAGTTCTACCAAGACTCAGTCTCGTCGATAAAAGCCTACGGGCGAAAAGCGGAGATAAGTTCCAACTGGTTTCCGGATAACGATATTCCTAACCACACGATCACTTTCGAGGAACGGGAAACTGTCGGAATCGACAAGCCTCATTGCGATCTTTTGGTTATCGACCTGGTAATCCAGGATCTCGAGGTCGGCCGCATCCTCGTCGATACAGGAAGTACGGTCAACGTTATCTTTCGCGACACCCTCTACAGGATGAAGATCCCACTTGGGGAAGTCGTCCCTGAGCCAAAACCTTTGACTGGATTTTCGGGCGTCACTTCCATGACCCTCGGGAAATTAAGCTCCCGGTCATGACGAAGGAAGTCACAAAGATCGTCGAGTTCGCAGTAGTCGACAACCCGGCCATCTACAATGCCATCATGGGAACCCCTTGGATTAACTCCATGAAGGCAGTACCATCCACATATCACCTCGGCATCAAATTTCCGACTCCCACCGGAACCGCAGTTATCTGGGGTAGTCAGAAACAATCAAGACTCTGTTACCTAGCCAAGTTCAAACTGCGAAAAGATCGGAACGCCCCAGCGGCCAACCCGAAACGAGCAAAGGAATCACACAACATTCCTGAAGACTCGAAAAAGATGATCCAGAATCATCCGAACAGGCAACGATTCAAAACAGCGACAAAGCCTCTGAGTCCACCGCCGTAAAAGCAGACAGCTCGACTCCCGCACAAACCGTCGATCCAACCAGCACGATCGGAACGGCAATGCACATGGAGTAAAAACGTCTGCCGTAACTATCAGAACTACGAGATGGCTTGATCTTCGAAAGAGGTACGTAGGCAGCTCGTCGAAACCCGGCGAGTTCAGCTATCCTCCTCACCAAAAGAGGGAGGGGGGGTGGTGGGTACGTATACTCCTATACTCCCACAAAAAAACGCGAAATATCCGCACATGTACTCAAAAAAAATTTCGATATTTTTCAAATAAAATTCTTTCTATCTATTTCTTACGCTTACTTAATTTAGAGAACGCGTAAACACTTCGGAAAAACGAAAATCATATCTTCAAAAGAAACGCGAGACGTCGCAACTTCTGAAAAAGATAACAAAACTCGTATCGTCCGCTAAAACAGTCCACCTGCGACTTAAAAAACAAATTATGCCCGTAGATTGGCCCCAACGGACGCACTCAGAAACGTTTCACTCAATACAAACTCGTAGTCAGACCTACAAGGTCCCCTTACATCCGACAAGGATATCATAGCGCGCTATACAAGAAACCCAAAATTTTGGTTTAGCGTCTCGGATAAACTCCGAAGATAGCTTGACTCTTTTAACACAAGTCATATAAGCCGGCGACTAGTCGCGGACTTTAAACGAAAAGAATCAGGTAGAAATTACTAACAGGCAAAACGAAAGCCGATCAGTCATCGCACAGCCTTAAAGCTGAGAGTAAGCCTAGGTCTTGCCCTAAACCCAGTCTTGCTGGATCTTGACATCTCACAGACATAGTATCGTATACGAGATCCCAAAACATGTCTCTTATCGCTTACACCTAAAACGCTCGCTAGAAAGTAGCATACGGACCAAGCGACAAAAAAGAGTTAGGATACGAAGTGACTACTCGCATTCTTTCCTCTACACTTGACAAAAATATAAATCAAAACAAAAGACGAAATCTCGCAAATTTTCATATTCATAAAGTCCGCAAAGACAGCGGGATTCTAAGCCACCAACGGCAGTCCCAAAACATAAGAATGCAACCTCCGACGGTCACAGAATAAAACTCCAAAAAAACGGCCACACACGGCCAAAACATACGATTCACAAAAGGAAGTCAACATCGAGAAATCCAGATGCGGAAATCCCGATGAACCTGCAGGCTGGTCCACTTCCTCGTTCACACCTTGAGCGTTCCCACCACCCTCGGCGTTCTCATTGGCTCCGGCCTCCACCGTATCCTCGGAAACCTCGATAGGTTCCCATAGTCTCCGGACTCTTTCCTCGACTGGAGGAACCAAGGACTCAGCATGAGCACACTCGGCCATAAAGTCCTTCATCTCAGCGATCTCAGAATTAAAAGAGAAATCTGGGTTCTGAGACTTGTAAAGGTTTATGACCGAGCCCCGGCACTCGCGGAAATCGCCAACAAACTCCTGAGCTTCTTTAAAACGTTGAAACTAAGCAGCGAACGATTCCACCCATCTCGCCACCTCAGCTGCGACCATCCTCCTTCCTCTCCTTTCCGCCCGAACAAGAGCTCGAGCATGAAGCTCAGCTTGCTTTTCGTTCTGCACCTTAACCTCTTGTCGGAATCGGAAGAGCTGTCGCTCAGCTTCCTTGGTCTTGAAGTTAGAAATCCTAGACTTGCGGAAACTTGAGTCAAGCGCATTGCCAAACACTCTTAATCCCTGCATAAATTCAAGATCAATAAATATACATATATGCGGATTCAAGAATACGGTTAAAAAGTTCAAAGGACAAAACCTCACTGATCCGCTGGGAGCCCTCGGCAAAAACCCATTGCTTCTTCTCTTCCTCCAAAGACTCATCAGTAACAAACTCCGGAGGAAGGCCGTCAAAGAAATTGTTGGGAAGTGGAAAATCGCTGGCTCCCCCTTTTTCCCTTGGAACAAAACTAGGGTTTTCCCCCAACGGTGAAGGATCTTCCGAACCTTCCCCATCATCGATTTCTTTCCCTTTACGAGATATCTGTTTACACCTCCGAGTCGGGGCTTCGATAAGCGGTTCGGCATCATATGTCGGGACAGAGTCTCGGGACCGGTAAAGCCTTACTGCGTCTCGAATCCGTTCAAGAGTGAAGGACTTCCAGAAAAACGGCCTTTGACGAAGGAGATCCCTCTTGACGAAAAGATAGCCATGCAAATGCGCAACAGCCCCGTTCTCTACAAAGCGAAACTTTTTCACTAAAAACTCGCACTTCCGGAATAACAAAATAGACAACGAGTTTTCATCGTATTACCTCGGTTGAAGTTCCATGCATGCGGAAATAGATGGAGGCAGCTCTCTGATGTCTTGCATATTTTCATATATTTAGCCATCTTTTTATTGCATTCTTTTAGTTGTAGGCTAAAGTTTAGGCTTGTGTAGGATCATTTTGCATTCATTTGTCCCTATCAGGTGTTGGAGTATGTTTTGGTGAGATTTGAAGTGTTTGGAGACCTTATGACCCAAAAAGAAGTGAAGAATCAAGATTGGCTATAAGAAGAGAAGTAAAACCAAGAGAAGAGGGTTAGACCGGGTAGCCTTGACCGGCTACACACACCCGGACGGATCAGGACGGACCAGCTCGTACGGATGACCGGGATGCCGCGTCCAAACTCGAGCAGCCGGACCATAAGGAGATGCAGGACGTCCGGGGAGACACGTCCGGGTAGGAGCACCCGGACGATGAAGACTGCTGGACGGCCGGGGAGACACGTCCGGGTACGTACACCCGGACGGAAGAACAAGGCGCGTCCAAGCCGAGAGACGTCCGGGGAGACACGTCCGGGTAGGAGCACCCGGACGATGAAGACTGATGGACGGCTGGGGAGATGCGTCCGGGTACATGCATCCGGACGGGCGAACAAGACGCATCCAAACTGAGGACGACCGGGGTGGCCTGTTCGGCTAGGAGTACCCGATCGTGAAGAAGGTTCTGGTGACCGGGGTGAGGCGACCGGGGAGAGACAGACGGCGTGGAACCCGGACGGAGCAAAAAACGCGGCCAGCTTGGATGGCCGGGTAACTTGGACCGGGTTGGATGGTGTTGCTGCTACCCTGACCGAGTTTTGTGCCTCTTTCCTATTGGTTTAGACCCATTTAGCTTAAGGGCTTTTTAGTAATCTTAATCTATGTTTCTAGGGCTTTTAAGCCTAACTATAAGTACCCTTGTTATCCCTAATGTGGGACTTATCTCATTTTCTATCTAAGAACACATAAACCTCTTGAGTAAAGTTTCATCTTGATTCATAATCTCATCTTGTCTTTGTGTTCTTGATTGTTTGATTTCATCTCCTTTCTATCTCTATATGTTTAAGCTTGAATCTCTCATGGGTTTAAGAGTAAGCATGTGGATTAGTGAGTAGATCCATCTAAGATCCATGGGTTAGGGTGATAGAGAGTGATTAAGTTAGATCCAAGGTGTTTAGTGTTAGATATTTCATTTCCTTGCATTGATTTGGTGTTCTTAAAGCTATATTTGAGTTGGCCTCTCAAACATAGAGCTATAGGCATTTCATGCCCGAAAGGTGTTCTATGAAATGCCTGAACCAACTCATCTATGCTTTTAGCTAGCTTTGCCTAAGGGATTAGTTGTCAAAGAAGCTAGGATTGCTATTAGACTCGTTCTCCTTGTTTGCTTAGATCATTACAGCCAAAGAGATTTGGTGTACTTGGGTGATCATTGCAAAAGAGCATCCATCTAGAGATAGAGCTTGCTTAGTTTTGTTGTCTAGGCATAAGGATTAGATTGATTGAAAAGTTAGCATCTTGGATTGAAGCTTAATCATTTGATATCAAGTCCCTATACCCATGGGTCTCACTCTCCTCATAAGAAAGAAAGATTTACTTTTTGTTGCACTTTACTTATTGTTTTAGTTTAATCATCTTCCTCTCTAATGATTGCATTTAGATTAAGCATAGACTTGCATTCCCTCTGTTTCATTGTCACTTAGGACTGGTTCGACAATCTTATATACTACATCATTTGATTAGAACCTTAGAAAAGTTCTTTCATCAAATTGGCGTCGTTGCCAAATTCTAAGTTGATTGTGACATTGGGATTTAGTCACTTGCTTGAGACTAAATCATTTTTCTTTTCTTGTGATATTGATTCTCCTTTTGCATCTTCCTTTGATTTTCAGGTGTATGAACACAAGAAGCAGGGGTGCAACTAACCTGGTTCCCACTGTTGAAGAGATAGCTACACTTGAGAGGGAAATAGCAAGAAGGAGAAGAGAAGAAGAGCAACAGGCTCACATTCAGAGGTTGGGGTTTGAGATGGATGATCACCAGCATCAACCCCAAGATGGCAATGGTCAAGGAGCTGACAACCTTAGACCACAGCACCAGCAACAACAACACCCACAGCGGCCAGCTAGAGCCATTGGCACATATGACCGTCCTCACATTCATGGCAACAGGACGGGCATCCGCGCACCAGCTGTGGAAGCTAACAACTTTGAGATCAAGTCAGGCTTGTGGAGTGTGATTGAGAACAACAAGTACCATGGCTTGGCTGTAGAAGACCCATTTGATCACTTGGACAAGTTTGATAGCTATTGTGGCTTGTCCAAGACCAATGGTGTGTCAGAAGATGCCTTCAAGCTCAAGTTTTTTCCATTCTCTCTAGGAGACAAGGCACGCCAATGGGAGAAATCTCTACCTAGTGACTCCATCACTACTTGGGATGATTGTAAGAAGGCCTTCTTGGAGAAATTCTTCTCCACATCAAGGACAGCCAAGCTGAGGAATGAGATCTCTAGTTTCCAGCAGAAGAACTTGGAAAGCTTTAGTGAAGCATGGGAAAGGTTCAAGGGGTATCAAGCTAAGTGCCCACACCATGGCTTCTCAAAGGATAGTTTGCTGAGCACATTCTATAGTGGTGCCCTTCCTGAGTTTAGAGCAAGATTGGATACAGCAAGCAATGGTTTCTTCCTGGGCAGGTCTGAAGAAGATACTGAGGAGCTGGTGGACAACATGGTCAAGAGTGATTCAGTTTACAGTGGAGAACATGACAGAGCTGATAGAACAACCAGAGCTGATGACAACCAGACCAAGAAGGAAATCAAATCCTTGCAAGAGAAGATAGACTTGCTGATTGCTAACCAAGCCAAGCAGGAGCAGATTAACTTTGTGGGTGGTCCAAATCAAGAAACTCCTCCTAAGGTTAATGAAGTTGAAGGGTTAGAAGGGCAAGAAGAGCTTTGCTTCATCAACAACAATGGTTCTTGGTACAGGAAGGAGCATAACTTTCAGTACAACAATTACCAGCAAAGGTCTTACCCCAACAACCAGCAAGGAGGCTATCAACCAAAGCAAAACACTCAGCAAGGGAACTACCAGCCTAGGCAGAATCCTCCTCCTGGTTTTGCAAACCATGGCAATCAATCTACTCAAGCTCAAGGTAGCTCCTCCCAAGCTAAAGCTCCAGATTCATCTATGGAAGCTATGTTCAAACAATTGTTGGAAGGTCAAGCTAGAGCAGCCAAAGACATTGGCCATGAGTTCAAGACTGTTCACTCCAAGATTGACAGCAGCTACACTGAGCTAAACAACAAGATTAGAGCTTTGGAGAATCAGTTTGCTTCTATGAACTCTCAGCCAAGTCGCCAACAAGGAACATTACCAGGAAAGGCTGAGCAAAACCCCAAAGAACCAATGAAGGCAATCACTTTGAGAAGTGGTAGAGAGCTACCTCCAAGAACTCTCCCCAAGGATGGTGAGAAACTAAGTGGGGGGGTGTATCAACATTGATGATGATGTTGTGATTGTGGATGAGAAAGTTGATGAGGAGATTCTAGAAAAGATTATTGAAGCTAAGGGTAAAGTAAAGGTTGGAGAAGAGAAGAAAACACCAAAGCATGGTGAAGTTGCCACTCCAACAAAAGAGTCTTCTTTTGTTCCTCCTCCCTATGAACCTAAGCTGCCATTTCCTGGAAGATTCAAGAGGCAACTTTTGGAGAAGTACAAAGCACTCTTTGAGAAGCAATTGAGTGAAGTTCAAGTCACAATGCCAATCATTGATGCCTTCATGCTTGTCCCTCAATACAGCAAGTTCTTGAAGGATGCTGTGGCTGCCAAGAAGAAGGAAATGGAAGGCATGATGGTTCTTACTCATGAGTGCAGTGCCATCATCCAGAGATTGACAATCCCTAAGAAGCTAGAGGATCCAGGCTGCTTTACCCTACCTTGTGCCATTGGTCCTTTGATGTTTGAGAGATGTCTATGTGATTTGGGAGCTAGTGTCAGTCTCATGCCTCTATATGTTGCCAAGAAGCTTGGGTTCAGCCAATACAAGAAGTGCAAACTCTCTTTGTTGCTTGCTGACCGCTCAGTCAAATTCCCTATTGGTATCCTTGAAGACCTCCCTGTGATGGTTGGAAATTGTGAAATTCCCACTGATTTTTTTGTTCTTGAGATGGATGAAGAAGCTAGAGACCCCTTGATCCTTGAAAGACCATTCTTAGCCACAGCAGGAGCCCTTATCAATGTGAAGGAAGGCAAGATTGATCTTCATTTGGGGAAAGAGCACACTCTCCATTTTGATGTCAATGAGGTAATGAAGAGGTCAACTGTGCAAGGCCAAGTGTATTACATAGAGGAGATGGAAGCTCTTGCTGATGAGCTCCTTGAGGAATTGGCACTAGGAGAGTTCACAATAGAGGACCCTTTGCAGCATGCTTTGACAGTGGATAAAGAGGTCCAAGTGGTTGAGAACAAAGAGAGTGATGCTATTGCAGCCATGCTGGATTCTCGCAAGAAGATTGTTGATAGAGGCCAGTATGAGGAACTCAAACAAGAGGTGCACCAAGCTGTTTCAGTCACTCAACAAGAGGACACCCAACAAGATGATTGGAGTGAGCTCAAGGCACCAAAAGTGGAGCTAAAACCTCTTCCCCATGGTGTAAGGTACGCATTTCTAGGCCCTAATGAGTCATATCCTGTCATTGTGAGTAGTGAACTTACTGAACTTGAGCTTTCTCAACTTTTAAATGCACTTAAAAGGTTTAGAAAGGCAATTGGATACTCACTAGATGATATTAAGGGGATATCACCTTCTTTGTGCATGCATAGGATACATCTAGAGGATGAATCAATGACTTCTATAGAGCATCAAAGGAGGTTGAATCCTAACCTTAAAGATGTTGTAAAGAAGGAGATTCTTAAGCTCTTAGATGCTGGTGTTATCTACCCTATTTCAGATTCTAAATGGGTATCTCCTGTGCATGTAGTTCCAAAGAAGGGTGGTATCACTGTGGTTAAAAATGACAAGGATGAATTGATACCAACTAGAACCATAACTGGCCATAGGATGTGTATTGATTATAGAAATCTCAACTCAGCATCTAGAAAGGATCATTTTTCATTGCCATTCATTGATCAAATGCTTGAGAGACTTGCAAACCATCCTTTCTATTGTTTTCTTGATGGGTATTCAGGGTTCTTCCAAATCCCCATACATCCCAATGATCAAGAGAAGAAAACATTCACATGCCCCTATGGCACCTTTGCTTATCGAAGGATGCCATTTGGGTTATGTAATGCTCCAGCAACCTTTTAAAGGTGCATGATGTCTATCTTCTCTGATCTCATTGAGGATATAGTGGAGGTATTCATGGATGATTTCTCTGTCTACGGATCTTCGTTTTCTGCTTGTTTGTCCAACTTGTGCAGGGTCCTACAGAGATGTGAAGACACCAACCTAGTGCTGAATTGGGAGAAGTGTCATTTCATGGTCAAAGAGGGGATTGTGCTTGGACACAAGATTTCAGAAAAAGGCATTGAAGTGGACAAGGCTAAGATTGAGGTGATGGTCAGCTTGCCACCACCAAAGACAGTGAAAGACATCAGGAGCTTCCTTGGCCATGCTGGGTTCTATAGAAGATTCATCAAGGACTTCTCAAAGATTGCTAGACCAATGACCAAGTTGCTGTGCAAGGAGGCTGCTTTCAGCTTTGATGAAGATTGTCTTGAGGCTTTCAAGAAGATAAAGGGTGACCTTGTTAGTGCTCCCATTGTTCAGCCACCTGATTGGGACCTCCCTTTTGAGATAATGTGTGATGCTAGTGATTTTGCTGTTGGGGCTGTCCTGGGGCAGAAGAAGGATGGCAAAACTCATGTGATTTATTATGCTAGCCAAACCCTGAATGATGCACAAATGAAGTATGCCACAACAGAGAAAGAGATGCTGGCCATTGTCTTTGCTTTTGAAAAATTCAGAAGCTACCTGGTGGGTTCCAAGGTCATTGTGTATACTGATCATGCAGCTTTGAGACACCTCCTAGCAAAGAAGGATGCCAAGCCAAGACTACTAAGGTGGATCCTTTTGCTTCAAGAGTTTGACTTGGAGATTAGAGACAAGCCACGGATTGAGAATGGAGTTGCTGATCACTTGTCCAGGTTGAGAATTGAAGGTGGAATCTCTATTGATGAGGGCCTCAGAGAAGAGCATGTCATGACCATTATGTCAGTGGTAGCAGTCATTGAGACTGGAAAAAAGATTGAAGAGGTTAAGGCAGCTGAAGAGAAGGGACCTTGGTATGCTGATTTGGTTAACTACTTAGACACTGGAAAGGAACCATTGGGGCTTGCAGGGTATGAGAAGAAGAAGTTCTACAAAGATTTGAATAGATACTATTGGGATGAACCATACCTTTACACCCTATGCAAGGATCAGATTTATAGAAGAGTGGTGGCTGAAGAAGAAGTTGAAGGAATCCTCTCACATTGCCATGGATCTTCCTGTGGAGGCCATTTTGCTCCATTCAAGACTGTCTCAAAGGTGCTACAAGCTGGATTTTGGTGGCCACACATGTTCAGGGACTCACAAGACTTCATTTCAAGATGTGACTCTTGCCAAAGGAGTGGGAACATTACTAAAAGGAATGAGATGCCTCAAAACTCAATCCTTGAAGTAGAAGTGTTTGATGTTTGGGGGATTGATTTCATGGGACCCTTCCCTTCTCCTTATGGAAACAAATACATCTTGGTGGCTGTGGAATATGTATCAAAGTGGGTGGAAGCAATAGCAAGTCCTACAAATGATTCAAGAGTAGTGGTCAAAATGTTCAAGAGCACTATTTTCCCAAGGTTTGGAGTTCCAAGAGTGGTCATAAGTGATGGAGGTTCACACTTCATCAACAAGGTATTTGAGAGTCTTCTCAAGAGGAATGGAGTGAAACACAAGGTTGCAACACCCTATCACCCTCAAACAAGTGGCCAAGTGGAGGTCTCCAACAAGCAAATCAAGGGAATCTTGGAAAAGGTTGTAGGAACCAAGAGGAAGGATTGGTCAGCCAAGCTTGATGATGCTCTTTGGACATATAGAACATCATTCAAGACTCCTCTAGGCACTACTCCTTTCAACATTGTCTATGGGAAGTCTTGCCATCTGCCAGTTGAGCTTGAATACAAAGCATTGTGGGCTGTGAAGCTTCTAAACTTTGACATCAAGTGTGCAAAGGAGAAGAGACTTCTTCAACTAAATGAACTCGATGAGATAAGGATGGATGCCTTTGAGAACTCAAGGATCTACAAGGAAAAGACTAAGGCTTTCCATGACAGGCACATCCTCAAAAGAGAGTTCAAGGCAGGAGATCAAGTGCTTCTTTACAACTCTAGACTGAAGTTGTTTCCAGGAAAGCTAAAGTCAAGGTGGTCGGGTCCATTTGTGATCAAAGAAGGGAGACCTTATGGAGCCATTGTGCTTTGGGATAAGCAGGGTAATGACTTCACCGTTAATGGCCAGAGACTCAAAGAATAGATGGCCACAGTACCAAAGGAGGATGGGACATCAACGCCACTCTCTGATGCTCCCATTGCCTAACCTCAAAGGAGGCAAAGTCAAGCTAGTGACTTTAAACAAGCTCACTTGGGAGGAAGTCCCATGGTTATCCTAGTAAATATGCATTAGGATTTGTTCTTTTTCAAATAAGTCACTTGGAGAATGGTGATAGCTTGGGGATGAGTGCATAAAGCTTTGAGAAGAGGTTGGAAAAAAAATGGTTTGGAGGTTGGACCGGGTAGGGTGGACCGGGTAGGGTGGACCGGGGTCGCCTACCCGGACGGACGCGCAACGTGCTGAGCTATCGGACCGGGGTGCGGTGTCCGGGTGAAAGCACCCGGTCGTGAAACGGACGGACAGACGGAAGGAACTCGTCCGGGTACATTCGTCCGGGGTGAGCTACCCGGTCGCGAAACAAGCAGGACGGACCGGGATGCATCGTCCGGGTAACAGCACCTGGTCGTGGAGACAGCAGGACGGACCGGGGACGACCGTCCGGGTAGGCTTACCCGGTCGTTCTCCGCATGACCAAGACCCGCGAACAGCACGATGGAGCCCCACGACCCGCGCATGACCCGGCCGCGACCCAAGGTAAGTTTCTTCCCCCCTAAACCGACCCAAACCCACCTAAACCGACCCGAACACCCAACCACCCGACCCAGAAACATTTTAAAACCCTAAGCCACCCTCTTTCTCCTCACTTCATCTTCTTCCTCACATCATAATACTCTCTAGCCTCCAAGAGCATAAATCCCCATAACTTTGTCAAATCTCAACCAAATCACAAATTTCTTTTTCCCACATCCACTCCTTCCTTCCCTAGCTCTAATTCCTTGAATCTTTTCATCTTTATCCTTCATCCAAAGCAAGGTATGGTATCTCTAAGTTCAAATTCGTAACCCTCATGAACCCTAAAAATTTGAACTTGAAATTTGAGCCTTTTCTTGCTAGATTCTTGTAATTTAGACTAGGGAATGCTTATATATCATGCTGGGTAGTTGATTTCATGGTGGAATTGAGATTAATTTGAACTTTGAAAAATTAGGGTTCATGAGATTTGGGGGTTTTTCATAAAGTGCTTGTTTTAGGTTGTTCTTGGGTTAGATTGGATGCTAGGTTGATGGAGAACTTCAATTTAGGCCATTTTAAGCTTGATTGTGCTTAATTGAGTGGTTTTGATTCTTAGAGGTTCTTTTTGCTCATAAAAAAAAAAAAAAATTTTGAGCATGAGAATTCTCTAAGATGTTCTAAAGCCTTTTGCTTAAAAGTTTGTTTCTTGTGAGCAATTGATCATTGGAGTTGTAATTCTTATGCTTTTGATCATAATCCTCATATTGAAAGCTTTTCCCTTCTTAAGCTTACTCTTTTCCAAGGTCTAAAGTTTCAGGTACCAATGGGGCGAAAGAGTGAAGCTGATCTTGAAGTTGAGAAGCAAGAGCGTGCAGCAAGACACACTGCTCAGTTTGGGAAATCTTTGGGTTCACAGCCTGGTTCAGAGGAGGAGCGCCGCCAGCAAGCCTTGGCACTGCTAAGGAAGAAGGCACAAGCCAAGAAAGAAGGGAAGAGAGTTGTGGTTGCTAAGATTGTGGCTGAAAGTGCTCAAAAGCAAGCCAAGAATGATGGGAAGAAAGTTGTTGCTGATAAGAGTGTGGCTGATGGTGCTCACAAGCAAGCCAAAAGGGATGGAAAGAGATTAGCTGTTGGAGACAATGTGGCTGATGGTACTCACATGCAGGCTCCTCCAAAGAGAGCTAAGGCACCAAGAAATTCTAGTGTGGGAGCTCTTGTGATTGAGAAGACAAGCAACAAAGGTGATCATACCCTTGCTCACACTATGAGGGCTATGACTCCACCTAGGAGAACACCAGACCCTGTGCAAGAAGTTGTAGAGAGGCTTAACCAGCACAACAAGGAAGAGAAGTTGGCAAAGGCTAGAGCAAAGAAGCAAGGCAAGAAACCAATGATTGCAGAAAATGAAGGTGAAGAGGATGAGATATCTTCTAATGATAAGCATGCTGATCCTAAATCAAAGTATGACAAGAGGGATAGGTCCAAGACACCTACTGAAGATGAGCTGCTAGACTTTTTGAGGAATGGCATTGCTTGGGTCCCCACCAGATTTGTTCATAAGATGATTTTGCAAGAGCTGTACCTTGATGATGATGTTGAAGAAATGCTTCAGCACATGAAGGTGGGCAGCCTCTACTCAGCAGCTTACCCCACTCACAAAGAAGTCTCTTGCCAATTCTTGGCTACACTAGAAGCAACTTTTCACACTTCCAAGCATGCACAGCAAGGATGGGGAGAGATCAAATTCAAGATTGAGGGTGAGGTGTACTCCATGTCTTTCAAAGAGATTAGTGAAGTTCTTGACCTTGAGGATCAGAAAAACCCTTCACTTCCAACACTCAAGACAGCCCCTAAGGAGAAGACCATTGCTGAATCAATGTGGACCTTATTGACAGGACAAGGAAAAGGGGGCCAAAAGAAGGAGAAGAATGGAGCTATTAGGCATCCCACTATGCGCTACCTCCACAGGTTGCTTAACCACACCCTCTTCCAGAAGAAGGAAGTAGGGAATGTTGCTGGAGACGAGTTGAGATTCCTTCACCAAACCGCCCGCCACTTTTTTTCCTCTCCTCAGCTCCCTAGTGTCCCGGATGATTTCTACTCAGATTTTGGTATGGTTGGTTTCCTTGTACAGCGCCTCATGCACTACAAGAGCTGGGCTTGGACAAACCGTGACTCCGGACCTCAGATTGGTATTGGTGGCTGGATAACCCCATTAATAGCTTACCAAGGGATTGATTTGGGTGAAGATGGAGTAAGTCCTACTTTCTTGGATGGAGCTTACCTGAGGAAGGCTCAATTTCTAAGTGGACGATTTAAAGGGAGATGTGTCTACTCTTACTCAAGGGGTGGCAAGAAGGCTGAGCTGTTGCTTCCTAGCCCACAACTCACTTCCTTGAGCACTACAAGAGATATCAGCTTTGACATCAGTGAGGAACACCTCCTTAGAAGTCATGGACCCCTTTGCCCTGTGAACATTCCCAAAGGTGATAAGGATGCAAGCAAGCAGAATGCTTATGAAGAGGAGTACACCAGAAGCACCACTACTCATCTCTTTGGCCCTCCTCGTTACAAGCTTGAGCATTGCACCAGTGTCCTGCCCCTTGGACCCCTACGCCAGGCTCATGACCACATTAAAATCCTCCAGAGGTGCAACAAGGCTCAAGATAGGACCATTTTCAAGCTCACCAACAAGTGCAAAGAGCTGAAAAGGACTGTGAAGAGGCAAGCTGAAGTTTCAGCCCGGTTATTGAAGAAAGTAGCTGATGTACTAGCTAGGGGGGCTGTAGCTGGCTGCAAGGCTGAAGACTTTGATCTTGATGCCTTCAATACACCCCCTCCTATACCACCTATTGACCCCTCTGCACCACAGTCCAGCAAGCAAGCTCTCCGCCGTTTGAGGAACCCTTACATCGCCCCATCCGAGTCCGGAAACAAGTCACCATCCCTAAGCACCACTGCTGATGATGATGGCTCTGAGGGAGAGGCATCAGCCTCATCCCATGCTCCATAGAGATACTCCAACACCCTATCATTGTATATACCATTCATCATTTCATTTAGTTTTATTTTTCTTTCTTTGGGCCCTTCTCCACATTTAACAAACACAGAGACTGTGTGAATTAAGTGTGGGGGAGGTGCCAAGTTGCTGATCATCTTGTGTTTTATGTCATAAGCATGCATTTGTAGATAGTTATTGTGGGAACCGAAATTCACACCGTCGATTTTAATGAATAAAAATGGAGGAAAGCCAAGTTAACCCGACTTTCCCTGAAGGTCCGGATTCTCTGCGACAGCCAACGACAAGTGACCGAATAAATGCGGAAAATGTTTTTTTAAGATTTGGGACTGGACCTTAAGAAAGGCTGCCTACGTACCCCTTTCGAGGATGAAGTCGGACATAGTTCAGTTAGAAAGAATTGAACAAGAGATCGAACCGTCTGGGCGGGTTCGTCTAGTATGAGCGTTTGTCATAGAAACAGGCATGTCGAAGATAACGACTAGGGTTTCTATGTGCGGAGCTCTTAGGTAAAAGAATTGTCCGATCCTTCCGAGAGGAGCGGAGATTTGCGAGCAGGAGGCGGCCAGACGTTCTAGGGCCTGGTTTGTCTAGTATGAGCGTTGGTCATAGAAGCGGGCATGTCGAAGATAATGCCTAGGGTTTCTATGTGCGGAGCTCTGAGTAAAAGTATAGTTAGATCCTTCCGAGAGGAACAGGGGTCTGCGGAGAAGATAAAACTAGAACAAGAGGCGGCCAGACGTTCTAAGTCCTGCCTCGCTGGCCTAACCGCCTAAGTTCTAAGTTCTCTAAGCTAGCAGGAGTTCTCTAAGTCTAGATTCTAGGATTTTTGGATCTCCTCCTCTTCTACTCTTGCTCTCCTTATATATCCACTCCAAGGTCGGTTTGCTTTAGGATGATGGACCTCGCCTTTGGGCCCAAGCTTATCTCTTCAGAAAATATTCCATTTTCGTCGGTCTTCGTAATTATCCTCGAGTTTTCCGCTATTTTTCGGTGACTTGATGTTTATCCGACGTTCGGGAAATCGGATAAATCGTCATAGCCTGATTGGGCCTGAATCCTTAAAATCGTAAGTAAGTCCGTGGACTTGTCTTAAGTCGTTGAACGTTTTATACGATTTCTCGGAAAGACTATCTTTCTCGTAAAATAAACCGTATAGCTTAAAGGATCGATGTTAGAGTTAATCTATCTTTGTTTTATACGATATCTTCTACGAGAAATCCAATCCTTCTAGTTTTTGTCGTAAAACATCGAGGACGATTCCAACCGAATCGAAAGATGTTCATTCTATAGCCGTGATCGTACCAAACTCACGAGGATCGATCAAACAAGCCAAGATGGGATCAGACCGAGCATGATGGGACCGAGACCAGGACGAAGGCTGTCGACCGGCGCCAGGCCGGGGTGCCGCCGGCGCCAGGCCGGCTTGCGGAACGCGTGCCGCCGGCGCCAGGCCTGCGTGCCGCCGGCGCCAGGCCGGCCCGCGTGACGCGTGACACCGGCGCCAGGCCGGGTGTGCCGCCGGAGCCAGGCCGGCCCGCGTGACGCGTGCCGCCGGCGCCAGGCCGGCCTGCGTGACGCGTGCCGCCGGCGCCAGGCCGGGGTGCCGCCGGCGCCAGGCCGGCTCGCGTGACGCGTGCAGCCGGCGCCAGGCCGGGGTGCCGCCGGCGCCAGGCGTCCGGTGCCAGCACGGGCGTTTTGAAGATCTCGGCGAGGGCTTCGATTTGATATCTTGATCGTTTTCTGGTTCCTCACGGTTTGAGAGAACGACCTCTTCGAAGTTTCGAGGCAGATTCTTTTGTGTTTAGGGTTTTTGTGGTGATCGAATCTTGATGTCCTTGGGCGAGCGGACCGATCTTTCCGGGGACTCTCGTACGCGCACGCCCGTAGTCTTCCGATCTTACTTTCAAGAATTGTTTCACGAAGAACCCATAAGTAAAAAATAATCCTAGCCGTTGATTTCGAGATAACCGTTTTCGACCCCACCAGAGAGTGGATATTCTAATCTGAGAAAATCTCGTATAACTTCTCTTCAAATTATCCGAGACTTTTTGTTTTGAGAAATACTTTCCAGAGACTTTCAGTCATTGATTCCGTCGTGACCGATTTTGACACCAACAGTTAGCCCCCCAGCTCGTTAGAACCTTCGTGATGTTCTTGCGAGCGATAAGACATGTCAGGTAAGATAGGTGGAATTAATGGTTGAAAGGCTACGTTGAAAGTGGTAAGATTGGGGCTGCGCCTTTCGAAGGCTGCCTACGTACCCTTGTTGTAGGGATCAAGCCTTCCGTAGTTCGTTTTGGAGTTTAAGACCCTTGTGATCTGTTTTCCAGCGAGACTTATATGGTCTGGTTATGTGTCATGAGAGACTTTCGAGCATGATGCTGTTGATGTATTTGTTTTTCGATTATTTATGAACTTCAGTTTTTTCGAAGTATGAGAAAGAGGGTGTGAGTTGTCGTCTCATTCCTAGTTCCCTGATGATCACCGTACCTATTGTTTGCGTAAAGCGAGATTTTCCGCGGTTTACCGATTTACGCGAAAAGTTCGTGAAACGAAATAGGCTTAAGTGAAGAGACAAATTTTTGGATCTCGTATACCATACTATGTCTGTGAGATGTCAAGATCCAGCGTGGCTGGGTTTAGGGCAAGACCTAGGTTTACTCTCGGACTGAGGCTTTGCGATGACAAATCGGCTTTCGTTTTGCCTGTTTGCGATTTTAACCTGACTCGTACTGTTTAAAATCCGCGAATTGTTGTCGGCTTATATGATTTGTCTGGGCGTGAGTCGAGCTACTTCCTTTACGAAGAGCTAAACCAAAATTTGGATTTCTTGTATAGCGCGCTATGTTTATCCTTGTCGGATGCAAGAGAGCCTACCCCTTGAAGGGCGGCTATTTGTCTGTTTAGGACGTTAGAGTTTGTTTGTTGTGATCAGCAACAACGAAATGATGCCAGTTTAGAGGCATGTTACCGTTTAGAGGTGTGTTTGAATGTTTTGAGTTCTAGAGACGAGGATTTCGTCTGGAATGTTTTGAGGAAAAGAATGTCCTTCGAGCGTTAGCGACGTCTCGCAGTGCTGAAGGTTGAGTTTCCCTTGTGCCGCATTTCGTGGTTGAAATGTTCGCGGGCTTTGGAGATGTTTGCGAATGTTCGCAGCCAGAAACTGTTGTTTCGGTTTGGACGCAGGAAAAAGAGGTCGCGTAAGTTCGACCCAGGGAGAAGCGTCTACATTCACAGTGCTTCGTGAAGCGTTGGCCTTCCGGGATTTGTTTGTATATATTAAGGATGACTCGTATAACTCTTGGAGCCTTGTCAGGAGTGTTTCTTTTCATGCCGTGTTTACGGGGCGTATAGAACTTAATCGATTGACGATGAGTTTAAATCTTCCGTTAACCATATGGTTGTTAGGACTGAGTTTTGGTATGAAGAGTTTATCGTATGATTTCCGATTCTGGGTTATGCGACAAATTGCTTGCGTAATAGTCACTTGGCGTTCTATGAACAAATCGTGGATTGTTGTTTTTAGCCGTTAAGTGATTGGAGCGGTGCTCGCTCAGTAGCTTTGGATTGGCATGGAGGCTAGATTCAGCCGTATCGCCAAGAAAGTTGTTGGTAAATGATCAGACCATGACCCTTATTAAGGTCATGTTAGTTTACGATTGTCCTTAATGGGGATGCCGAATTCAGGTCCGGGCTTTACGGAAGGGCGTAGTTGGCCGAGGGCCAAATAGCGTTTGCCGAGATAGACATGCCAAGCATAGCGGAGTTTTCTGAGTTATGGCTGATGGCTTTTAGAAACGATCTTCCACTTTAGGTCTCAGTTATACGATGAATGGTTCGTATAAAAAGTTTTTTTTGTTGCATGAAAATCGTTTCATTTTATCCGAGGGGGACAAAGTTTAAGGGATCAACGCAGGACACGTGCGGGTTCGTCTGCGTGATTATTTCCTGCTCGGACGTAACCGCGGGGAGTGAAAGCAGGAGCCAGAAACCTTGTGGAGCAAAAACTGTCTATGACAGTTACCCGTTGGACCCATTATGTTTATTTTACGAAAGTTGCTTTGTATGAATTGACTCGACCATACAGAGGATTTTTCCTAAAAGTGATGTAAGTGGGGGTTTTCGCAAAGGTAACCGGAGAGTGTTTCTCACAAATTACTTGCGATATTTGCGACCACAGATTATGTTTTCCTCATTCACTTTTGCGTACTGCGAAATCGTTTTGCATGAGACCGATCATGTTTTTTCCATAGGCTGTTTTGTTTTAAAATGTTCTTGTTATACGAAAGTAATGGATGACAGGTTTCATGGAGATAGAAAATTGCAGATTGTTAAAGTAGCGATGTTTCCGCGGATTACACGAGAGATGTTTCCGCTATGATTTCGACCTTTGGACGAAAGCTGCTTCGAACTACTCATGGAGTTTTACCGAAGGATTTCGTTATTTTCGTAGTTCACCGTCGTGCTATTAGTCTGACGTTGGTACACGTTTCTAGTCGTGAGTTTGCGACGAGAGACGACGTAGAGTTTTCAAGACTATGTTTGTAACGGTTGGGCTATGCCGCTAGCGTCTTTTAGACGAATCTTATTGCTGCGAGAGTTTGCTTTGTCAAAAGCGTTGTCTTGATGCTGAAGCAAAAAGTTTTCGAAGATGGGATTATACGTACCTACTTTCCTTTTATTTTTACGAAAGAAAACGGGTTAGCCGTTCTTCCGAAGGCTTGTGTACATTTTTTCTTTCTTTTAGGAAGCGGGATGATTATGCTTTTACAACGCGGGGCGATCGTGTCTCGGTTTTTCGAGAGACTAGATCGGTTTGCATGTTCTGCCTTAGTCTCATCGATCGTTCAAGGCTGCCTCTTGCCCGTTCCTCTTTGTTTCGTGACTTTTAACGGTTCATCGTCAAAGGACTTTGAAAAGTTTGATACCGAACGAGAATCGGTTTTTTGATGAAATTCTGACGAGAATATCGGAGCGAAAGAGAGATATGAACGCCCAAGTTCCTGTTCTCGTTTCTTCGTACTGCTGGTTAAATTGACAATGTGTCCGAAGGAACATTACAGAATCGTTGAAACAAAGGGAGGAGAAGTAGGCGATAACTCGAAGAAGGCTAAGGTGGGTGCTTTAGACAAATGGAGACATTGGGCAAGACGCCACTCGAGTGAGGCTCTTAGCTCGTCAGGCTATGAGCGAACTGGTTAGGTCCTTATCGTTTCATATGATCTTGTATGACTTTACGAATGGTGTTTCGTAAAATATTGCCGAGCTTGATTTTAAAATATGAACTTTGTTAAACAATCGAGAAGGCTTTGTGGAAGAATCGTCGTGTTTTTCGAACAATCCGAACATGGGTTTAAGGGACCAAGATGTTGCCGTTGCCCGAGATCACGAGACGACTGCACGGATGGGCGCCAGGACCCTTGCCGCCGGCGCCAGGCCGGCCCGCGTGTCGCGTGCCGCCGGCGCCAGGACAGCCCGAGTGTCGCATGCTGCCGGCGCCAGGCCGGGGTGCCGCCGGCGCCTGGACGGCCCGCGTGTCGCGTGCCGCCGGCGCCAGGCCGGCTCGCGTGACGCGTGCCGCCGGCGCCAGGCCGGCTTGCCGCCCGTGCCGTGTCCCGCGTCCGCCGATGCTGCTGTTGCTCGCCTTCGTTGATCCCTGGGGCTCCACGGACTCAAAGATCGAGTTACGAAAACTTAGGCAAAGATGCATGGTACTGAGACAGGACCGGTTTCGTGCTATGACGGGACAGAGAGATCCTTCTCATGGACGAGGTGGTCGAGACAGCGACATTGTTTTCTTTGTAAATCTCAACGGAAGCTCCGATTGAGACGAAACGGAAACCATCTTGACCTAGACTCAAAGGAGAGCAAATTGAGGTTTCCACAGGCGAGGTGGCCATGGGCGAGGTGACCTTAGTGATGGTTGTTCTCGTCCACGGGCGAGGTGGCCGGGAGAGTGATTTTGTTCCCTTCGTAAAATCTCAACGCAAAATCCGATTGAGACGAAACGAAAGCCACTTTTATCTAGACTCAAAGGATAACGAAGGTGAGTTCGCCCTGTGGCGAGGTAGCCATGTCGAAGGGTGAGGTGACCTCGGTAATTTTTGTCCTTGCCCACGGCGAGGTGGCCGGGACAGTGACTTTGCTCTCTTCGTAAAATCTCAACGGAAACTCCGATTGAGATGAAACGAAAGCCATTTTGACCTAGACACAAAGGAGAACAAAGTGGGCTCTTACTAAGGCGGACTGGGAAGACTGATCTTACCCTATGGCAAGTCGTCCTAGTAAGATCAAGCTCCGGCCTCCTTTCGTTTTCCCGTTTGTTCCTCGAGAGTTGTTTGTAAGAAGTATGGCAGTGGGAATCGGTGAACCGATTTGCCGTGCTTCTGTTCCGCGAGTAATATAGGGTTTCCCCAAGGTTTCGAAGAGAATAAGTTTTATTTTTCCGAGAGGTTCTCGAAAGAAACGTTTTTCGTAGAAACCTTGCTCGTTGCGATTTCTCTAACTTGGTAACAAGACAAATTTTTGGGGTTTGATAGATTTTATCGTTGCCCTTTCTGTTTAGATAGAGAAATTGCGAGCTCGTTTTTGTGCCCTTCCTGTGGCGGAAAGCCGCGGCTAGGTTTTTGATTTGCTCGACCACCGTGGCGTTTGCGTAAGCGTTGGCCGTAGGAACAGTCGCTGCTGGAGTTGTTTTACCATCGTTGACGCAAACTGCAACTTTTTCTTTCATATTTCCGGACATCGGTTTGATCAAGCGCTTTGCGGCCGTATGAGTAAGAGTAATCCGTCCCCCCCTCCTTCTAGCGCCAAACTGTGGGAACCGAAATTCACACCGTCGATTTTAATGAATAAAAACGGAGGAAAGCCAAGTTAACCCGACTTTCCCTGAAGGTCCGGATTCTCTGCGACAGCCAACGACAAGTGACCGAATAAATGTGGAAAAGGTTTTGTTAAGATTTGGGACTGGACCTTAAGAAAGGCTGCCTACGTACCCCTTTCGAGGATCAAGTCGGACGTAGTTCAGTTAGAAAGAATTGAACAAGAGATCGAACCGTCTGGGCGGGTTCATTTAGTATGAGCGTTTGTCATAGAAACAGGCATGTCGAAGATAACGCCTAGGGTTTCTATGTGCGGAGCTCTTAGGTAAAAGAATTGTCCGATCCTTCCGAGAGGAGCGGAGATTTGCGAGCAGGAGGCGGCCAGACGTTCTAGGGCCTGGTTTGTCTAGTATGAGCGTTGGTCATAGAAGCGGGCATGTCGAAGATAATGCCTAGGGTTTCTATGTGCGGAGCTCTGAGTAAAAGTATAGTTAGATCTTTCCGAGAGGAACAGGGATCTGCGGGGAAGATAAAACTAGAACAAGAGGCGGCCAGACGTTCTAAGCTAGCAGGAGTTCTCTAAGTCTAGATTCTAGGATTTTCGGATCTCCTCCTCTTCTACTCTTGCTCTCCTTATATATCCACTCCAAGGTCGGTTTGCCTTAGGATGATGGACCTCGCCTTTGGGCCCAAGCTTATCTCTTCAGAAAATATTCCATTTTCGTCGGTCTTCGTAATTATCCTCGAGTTTTCCGCTATTTTTCGGTGACTTGATGTTTATCTGACGTTCGGGAAATCGGATAAATCGTCATAGCCTGATTGGGCCTGAATCCTTAAAATCGTAAGTAAGTCCGTGGACTTGTCTTAAGTCTTTGAACGTTTTATACGATTTCTCGGAAAGACTATCTTTCTCGTAAAATAAACCGTATAGCTTAAAGGATCGATGTTAGAGTTAATCGATCTTTGTTTTATACGATATCTTCTACGAGAAATCTAATCCTTCTAGTTTTTGTCGTAAAACATCGAGGACTATTCCAACCGAATCGAAAGATGTTCATTCTATAGCCGTGATCGTACCAAACTCACGAGGATCGATCAAACAAGCCAAGATGGGATCAGACCGAGCATGATGGGACCGAGACCAGTACGAAGGCCGTCGACCGGCGCCAGGCCGGGGTGCCGCCGGCGCCAGGCCGGCTTGCGGAACGCGTGCCGCCGGCGCCAGGCCGGGTGTGCCGCCGGCGCCAGGCCGGCCCGCGTGACGCGTGCCGCCGGCACCAGGCCGGGGTGCCGCCTGCGCCAGGCCGGCTCGCGTGACGCGTGCCGCCGGCGCCAGGCCGGGGTGCTGCCGACCCCAGGCGTCCGGTGCCAGCACAGGCGTTTTGAAGATCTCGGCAAGGGCTTCGATTTGATATCTTGATCGTTTTCTGGTTCCTCACGGTTTGAGAGAACGACCTCTTCGAAGTTTCGAGGCAGATACTTTTGTGTTTAGGGTTTTTGTGGTGATCGAATCTTGATGTCCTTGGGCGAGCGGACCGATCTTTCCGGGGACTCTCGTACGTGCACGCCCGTAGTCTTCCGATCTTACTTTCAAGAAGTGTTTCACGAAGAACCCATAAGTAAAAAATAATCCTAGCCGTTGATTTCGAGATAACCGTTTTCGACCCCACCAGAGAGTGGATATTCTAATCTGAGAAAATCTCGTATAACTTCTCTTCAAATTATCGGAGACTTTTTGTTTTGAGAAATACTTTCCAGAGACTTTCAGTCATTGATTCCGTCGTGACCGATTTTGACACCAACAGTTATTGCATAGAAAAGCCATAAAAATTTGAAAAATTTGAAAAGCACAAAAAGAATCATGTAGTTGCATTAGGATTGAGTCTAGATCATTCACTTGCATAAAAAGAAAAAAAAAAGGAGAAAAATCATCATATAGGTTGCATCATGCATAATGGGACAAGGATGATAGTTGCCTTGTAAAGATGCTCATGCTAAGTTCTTAAAGTGATAACCTTTATAAACATAGTAAGTAGCTTGAGCAATGTTAGGATAGCTTGTAAACTTTATGCCTTGAAATCTCTTCCTAAAGCTTATTTGATTGATTGATGCTATCTCTTTGAAGTTTGCTCCTGTCATATTTAGACTCTAAGTCTCTTGCTCATGGTCCCTTGTGTACTAAGCCATGGATAGAACACTTGAGTTGTCCCTCCCATTCTTTGCTTATCTTTTTGGACAAGCTCAAGTGGCACTCCACACACTAAAACCCTTACCTCCGTTCAAGCCTTCATTATTTGTTGAGTGAGGCCTTCTTTGGAAAGCTTTACATGTGCATAATGTTGAGAGTATTGGGAACGACAATGCTTGGTCTCCATTTTAGCTAGATTAGACACTCATAATGTCTAGCTTCTAGGATGGGGGTGAGTGTTGTATGGTGTGATCTTGGGAAAGTGAAAGGTTTATGAAAGAAAAGGTTAACTCATGGGACTCTAAAGTTATAAGTGATTAAGTCTAGAAGGGATAAGAGAAATGAAAGATTGTAAGCTCTAAGTTGGTAAATAAGTCTTGGCCCCCTTAAAAAAAAATAATAATAATAATGAAAAGGGGGCTAGCAATGTCTAGAAAGAGCTGAAAAGAGTTTAAAAATGTGAAAAATCCCTTGTAGACTTCATTAAGAAAGAGTTTCAAATGAGAAAATATCTTGAGTATTTGGGGGGAATCTTTGGGTGAGAGATATGAGTGGTATTTTGGCATTGGGAATAAGGATGTAACTTATGTATTTAGGGAAAGGGTAGAACAATGGAGATTGAGCATTTTATGCATGAGTTGATCCCTTTCTTAGATATATTATGTGCAATGTCAAGGCTACTTGTTTTGAGAGTGAACCACCCTTTGAAAGATCCCTTTGAACCTCTTGTTTCACTTGAATAAAACCTTATGCCACCAAACCAAATGACTTGGACCATTTGACCATTTGCAAGAAGTCTTTTGAGTTTGCTTAATGATTGTTAGAGGGCAAATGGAATTGTGGCTTGTGGATTCATGATGAGTAAGTGTAGGGATCAAAGGAGTTAAGATAGGCCTTGTTAAGTTAGAGTTGGATTGAGTTTTTGCTCCTGCTACTTGGTATGTTTATACAAGGTTATCAAGTTGAGAACTAAGAAGAGCATTCTTTTGGCTATGAGTCCCCTCCTTAAAACCTCTCCTCCTTAGTCCTTACTAGTTCACTTGTGGACAAGTAAAGGACTAGTGTGGGGGAGTTGATGTCTTGCATATTTTCATATATTTAGCCATCTTTTTATTGCATTCTTTTAGTTATAGGCTAAAGTTTAGGCTTGTCTAGGATCATTTTGCATTCATTTGTCCCTATCAGGTGTTGGAGAATGTTTTGGTGAGATTTGAGGTGTTTGGAGACCTTATGACCCAAAAAGAAGTGAAGAATCAAGATTGGCTATAAGAAGAGAAGTAAAACCAAGAGAAGAGGGTTAGACCGGGTAGCCTTGACCGGCTACACACACCCGGACGGATCAGGACGGACCAGCTCGTACGGATGGCTGGGATGCCTCGTCCAAACTCGAGGAGCCGGACCATAAGGAGATGCAGGACGTCCGGGGAGACACGTCCGGGTAGGAGCACCCGGACGATGAAGACTGCTGGACGGCCGGGGAGACACGTCCGGGTACGTACACCCGGACGGAAGAACAAGGCGCGTCCAAGCCGAGAGACGTCCGGGGAGACACGTCCGGGTAGGAGCACCCGGACGATGAAGACTGATGGACGGCCGAGGAGATGCGTCCGGGTACATGCATCCGGACGGGCGAACAAGACGCATCCAAACTGAGGACGACCAGGGTGGCCTGTCCGGCTAGGAGTACCCGGTCGTGAAGAAGGTGCTGGTGACCGGGGTGAGGCGACCGGGGAGAGACGGACGGCGTGGAACCCGGACGGAGCAAAGAACGCGGCCAGCTTGGACGGCCGGGTAACTTGGACCGGGTTGGATGGTGTTGCTGCTACCCTGACCGAGTTTTGTGCCTCTTTCCTATTTGTTTAGACCCATTTAGCTTAAGGGCTTTTTAGTAATCTTAATCTATGTTTAGCCTAATGTGGGACTTATCTCATTTTCTGTCTAAGAACACATAAACCTCTTGAGTAAAGTTTCATCTTGATTCATAATCTCATCTTGTCTTTGTGTTCTTGATTGTTTGATTTCATCTCCTTTCTTTCTCTATATGTTTAAGCTTGAATCTCTCATGGGTTTAAGAGTAAGCATGTGGATTAGTGAGTAGATCCATCTAAGATCGATGGGTTAGGGTGATAGAGAGTGATTAAGTTAGATCCAAGGTGTTTAGTGTTAAATCTTTCATTTCCTTGCATTTATTTGGTGTTCTTAAAGCTATATTTGAGTTGGCCTCTCAAACATAGAGCTATAGGCATTTCATGCCCGAAAGGTGTTCTATGAAATGCCTGAACCAACTCATCTATGCTTTTAGCTAGCTTTGCCTAAGGGATTAGTTGTCAAAGAAGCTAGGATTGCTATTAGACTCGTTCTCCTTGTTTTCTTTGATCATTACAGCCAAAGAGATTTGGTGTACTTGGGTGATCATTGCAAAAGAGCATCCATCTAGAGATAGAGCTTGCTTAGTTTTGTTGTCTAGGCATAAGGATTAGATTGATTGAAAAGTTAGCATCTTGGATTGAAGCTTAATCATTTGATATCAAGTCCCTATACCCATGGGTCTCACTCTCCTCATAAGAAAGAAAGATTTACTTTTTGTTGCACTTTACTTATTGTTTTAGTTTAATCATCTTCCTCTCTAATGATTGCATTTAGATTAAGCATAGACTTGCATTCCCTCTGTTTCATTGTCACTTAGGACTGGTTCGACAATCTTATATACTATATCATTTGATTAGAACCTTAGAAAAGTTCTTTCATCACTCTCCTCGACAGAATCACCATCTATTCGGACAAAGAAGAAACGCTCCTGCCACAACTTAGGGTTCGAAGTAGTCCCCTGAATTATGGCCATATCCTTCTTAGGCAGCATGGAGTAGTAACCGTCGCTCCCCGTCGGCCGAGTGCTCCAAAGGCCTTCGAAATCACCAGGACTGAGATCGATCCCGAGTTCATAACTTGAGATCAGTACGCCAAGCCAACTCTCTAAGGCAGGAACGCTGAGCTGGCTGATCGAAAGTTCGAAGTGACGAAGCGCCCGAACAATGGTACCAGGGATTGGGAACCACATGCGGCAATACGTAAGGAAAGCCTCGTAACATGTAAAGAAACCTTCCGGAGGATTCCTCGCACTCTCGTTACCGACGGGAATCCAGAATTTGACTCCATCAGGAATCTGGTAAAAATCTCGAAGAATCCTGAGATATTTACGTGAAACCAGGCTCGGCGTAAAGGGAGCACCAGGCTGCCTCAAAGGTCTCTTCGGAACAGGGACGTCTGGCAAAGGTCGAGCCGAGCCCACAAGGGCTCGGTAATACGCATTCTTCGTTTCCTCCTCCACTAACTCCTCTTGCTTCACCGTCACATGGGCAGAAGAGTCATCCGAGGATGAATGGGAAGAAGAATTTCTCTTTGAGGATCTTGAAGACATTATTCTTAAAGAGAGAGAAAGGATTCTTGAGAGAGATGAATTTTTATGATGAATTAAGAATGAATGAGATTTCTTACTCCATCCTTATAAAGGAGGTAAAATCACTATTTACCCCGACTTTCGGCAAACGATTACGTCTCTACACCTTCCCATACGGCTATACCGCAAGCCAGGACCCGAAAAGCACTAAGATTCCTAGCTAGCTGGGGGGCTAACTGTTGGGGTCAAAATCGGTCAACGACGAAATCGTCACCCGAAAGTCCTCGAAAGAAAACTAAGTGACGATCAAAACCAGGAAACAGGTCGTCACTCGATGAACTCACGAGAAGGCATGAGCGGACCGTCAGCCCCGGGGATCAACAAAGGCAAGCAACAGCAGGCACCGGCAGACGCGGGACACGGCACGGACGGCAGGACGCCTGGCGCCGGCGGGAGGCCGCCCACGCCGCGCCTGGCGCCGGCGGCAGGCTTGTCCTGTCCCGTTTGGCGCCAGCGGCAGGCCTATCGTCTCCCGTCTGGCGCCGGCGGCAAGGGTCCTGGCGCCCATCCGTGCAATCGTCTCATGATCTCGGGCAACGGCAGCATCTTGGTCCCTTAAACCCATGTTCGGATCATCCGAGAACTACAATGATTCTTCCGCAAAGCCTTCTCGATTGTTTAAAAGTTCATCTTTTAAACGTCTAAAGTTCGAAGCCTCATTACTCAAACCCTTGAAGACGGAAAGTATACGAATCCAAGTCCATCTCGATCCCGATACTCGAGGAATCTTGGAAGATCTTGTTGGGTCGAAAAACGATTATCTCAAAATCTATGGCTAAAGATCCTTCCAAACTCAAAGATTTCCCGCACGAACGACTAATGGGGGAAAGATCGAACAACGGAAAACCCACGGGCGGCAAAGAACCCCTGGCGCCGGCGGCACGAGTCACGCGGGCCGGCCTGGCGCCGGCGGCACCTCGGCCTGGCGCCGGCGGCACGCGACACGCGGGCCGGCCTGGCGCCGGCGGCACGCGTCACGCGTCACGCGAGCCGTCCTGGCGCCGGCGGCACGCGTTTTGCAAGCCGGCCTGGCGCCGGCGGCAAGCCCCCTGACGCCGGTCGACGCCCCTCGTCCTGGTCTCGGTCCCATCATGCTCGGTCTGATCCCATCTTGGCTTGTTTGGATCAATATTCGTGAGTTTGGTACGATCACGGTTATTCTAAACACCAAACATCTCGACTATACGAGGAATTGGGGTTCCTTCGGAAATGCAGAAACCTTCAAAGACTATTCTTTCGGAAAACCGTAAAAACGTCTAAATGGCCCGACATGGCCAAAACGACCCACTTACGATTTTCCGAAAAGGAAGGATAACTATGACGGTTTATCCTTATCCTCACAAAAGAGATAAATGTCAAGTTTCCAGAAGATAAATGTCAAGTTTCCAGAAGATAAATGTCAAGTTTTCCGAAGATAAATGTCAAGTTTCCTGATAAACACGAAGATGGACGAAAATGGAAAAAGCCCGATTCAGCCCGAAAGAAGATTGACCGTCTTAAGAGGAGTATATAAGGAGAGCTTTGGGCGAGGAGCAAATCATCACAAAACTTCCAGAGCACTTAGCACTTAGAGCGATTTAGCATTCTTTTCTATTTTCACTAGCGAGCTGCGACTCAACTAGGATAGACTTCGGCGACCGAACTAGCGGACTTTTCGACAGCTCTTACAGCCGATTTCTTTGCTTGTTGTACACGCTCAAACGAGAATTCAGAAATAAGCTCTCTTTCGCTCAACTCTTACGTTTTTTATTTTCACAACTTTAAACTCCATTGATTGTATCGTGTGTAGCCCAGCAGATATCCGGGACCTTCAAGGAAGATCGGGTTAACTCGGGTTTCCTCCACAAATCGTTTATCAGAAATTGACGGTGTGAATTTCGGTTCCCACAAGATCCCCTTCTGAGTGTCGCGAGGTTCCTTTTCTGGTGAGCAAAGCAGCGTTGAAGCGTTGTAGTATTTGGGGTAAGCTCTTGGCTTTTTCTCTCATCTCTTTGTGATTGTTGACTGAGCTTGCTTTGGTATGCTAGGCGATATGTCAGGATCCAAGGTTGATGAATCTTTGGAAGAATACAAGAAGGCTCTTGAGAAGATGTCTGCAAGGAAGACTGCTTCCAAGCGAGCTGCTCCAGATGAGGACGACGAGGTGCAGTTCGTTAGCAGTACGCATCGTGCGACCGCTGCTCCTTCCTCTTCCAAGAAGAAATCCAAGGTGTCCGACTCTTCTCCAAAGGATTCTCCTCCTGCTCATTTCGATTGGGCTGCACTGGTGACCAGGCTTAATTCGGAGGTCTTTCCCTCTACTCCAGTGCTCTTAGCCTCGGAAGAGGATTCCTCCATTGCTATCGATTCGCTCCAGGGTGATCTGATTAAGGTAATGTTTCATATGACCTTATGGTTTCTTCGATTCTGGTTGCTGATTATATCTTGTTTGTAGGCGGTGTCTCAACTTCATAATCTCGGGACCAGGATGGAGTCTGCGGTTTCCGCGAAGGCTGAGATAGACAACCTGACTTCCCAGCTGCGCAAGGAGAAAGATGTTGCCCAAGCCAAGGACAAGGAGATCAAGGAGTTGAGGTTGAGGGTGAGGAACCAGGAAGAAGCGGGGGAGTTGACAGTGGCAGAGAACACTTCTCTGAGGGAAATGTTAAAGGCGAGGGAGGAGGAGCCAATCAAGCTGAAGGACATAGCGACAACCTTTGACGCTGACAAAGCCATGGCCGTGAATGGTACCAAGGTTGTGGCTCGCTGGGAGATGATGCGGGAATGGCTCAGCGGTATGACTGGGGGCTGGGATCCGGAGACCACTCTGGAGCAGTACAAGATGGTGAAGACCTCTGAAGCTGAATTGCTGGGACTCCCACCTCCCTCTTTCGAGAACGAACCTCGCCCTCCTAGGAATGAAGAGGTGGTGAAGACGCTGGAGCCTGCTACTGATGACCCTCCTGTCAACTGACCCCGATCTATGTCGCTAGTACTCTTAACTCCTCGAGGGGACTTCTTTTGATGTTATACATGCCCCCGGTGGGGGTTTGAAACTCTATTCTGGCCTTCGGGCCTTTATTTTGTAAAATTGCACAAAGGCCCTGCTGTGGCCTCCTTTTTCTTTCAAGTACTTTTTCGGCTTTTCATTCTTCTTGTCTTTGAAATATTTGCATAATGTTTGCTTCTGCGATTTCTTCCTTGGGAAATGCAGGTTTCTTGAGTAATCTCTTATATCTTAAGTTGTAGTCGGAGAGAGTTTGGATGTTGATCCGGTTGCTCGATATTTTCTCCGTAGGACTATGAGCCTTTTTAGGCTTAGATGGTTTGTCGAAGGATTCAGGGATCCTGGGCACTGAGGGTCTCTAGATCCTCAAGGCCTGTTGGTGATCAGACGTCGTGGGTCTTGTAGAATTGGATCTCTTCGGGGATCGGGGGATCAGTCAGAGATTTTTAATGATCCTGGGACCCGGAGGTCCCCTTTTTAAGGAACCCTTAAGTTCTGGACCCTGAGGTCTTGAATTGGACTCGTGGTCCCTGGACCCTGAGGTCTTTGGAAGAAACCCTTAGGTTCTGGACCCTGAGGTCTCAGAATGGACTCGTGGTCCTCGGACCCTGAGGTCTTTTTAGAGATTAGGCTAACCCGTGGGTTTCAACTTTGTATTGGAGATGGGCCCGAGAGTTATTAAGAACCTGGAGGTTTACCTTTTCCAGGTCTTGAAGAAATTTGTTCAAGACCCGGAGGCTGCATAGGGACCCAAAAGTTCTTAATAACCCTGGGGCATTCGATTTGTATTTTAAGGGACCGTATGCTGCCATCCTAGGTGAGGCCACTACCGGTACCTATGGGGATTTCGTATTCTACCGCTTGGAAGCTGGTCACTATCGAGTTCCCGTGCTGCACTCTGCTTTCTGCAGAAAGCCATTATCAGACTTAAAGGGTGCTGGTGTGGTGAAAACCATCATGCCAGGCTTACGCTGTTTTCTACGTCTGGAGAAACAGGATTTTGTTAGGGTGCTCCCGAACTTTTGCACTTGCACAGTGGCAATTATACCTCGTGTCCCATGTGCTAATTTAGCACGTAGCGTTTTAACACAGGTACAATCACATTTTGGTATATTCTTGTTTGGGACCCCGATATGCCTGAGGCTATACAGAGGTTTTAGGTAGTATTGACGGCATACTCGGGCTTGCGCAGACCCATTCCTACCTTATGTCTCATACCCGTTTTTGGTTTTTAAGTGGCTATGTGATGATAGGACTTTTCTAGGGTCCTAATCAAATGATGTAGTATAAAAGATTGTCGAACCAGTCTAAGTGACCACAAAGCAAAGGGAATACAAGTCCATGCTTAATCTAAATGCAATCATTAAAGAGGATGATTATTAAACTAAGGCAATATCTAAAATGCAAGAAAATATAAAGCTTTCTTTCTTATGAGGAGAATGAGACCCATGGGTATAGGGACTTGATCTCAAATGATTAAGGTTCAATCCAAGATTCCAACTTTTCAATCAATCTAATTCCTTATGCCTAGACAACAAGACTAAGCAAGCTCTATTGATAGCTTGCATATTTACATGTTTTTAGCATCCATATATTATGCATTTTGATCATATAAGTTAGGCATTAGGCATGTTTAGGTCCATTTTGCATTCATTTGTTCTTATCAGGTGTTGGAGTATGCGTTGGTGTGATTTGAGGTGTTTGGAAGACTTATGGCCCCAAAAGAGATGAAGAATCATGTTGGGCCATGAAAAGAGAAGTCAATCCATGATCTGGTCAAGACAAAGATGAGCATGGACAGAGGTCTTAGATATGTGTCCTGCTTCTAAGATTTTGTGGAGACACAGAAAATTGAGTTAGCTTTCCAATGGAAGTGGTTTCAAGTCATTTGCACCTGTATTGGAGAAGTTATGATCAATTTACTTGAAGCATGTCAGGATGGCCGGGTAGAGACGGCCGGGTTCAAGCAGCCGGCCGGGAAAAGAACAGATAGATGGAAGTGGTCCAGTCCGGGATGACTGAGCCTGGGACAGGTACCCGGTCGTTTGACTTGTGCTGGAGGAGACCAGACCGGGTAGATCAGTCCGGGAAGGGACACCCGGTCGGCAGAGACGGATCAAGGGTCACCCGGACGGCCGGGATGGATGAACCGGGGAACAGAACCAGGACGGGCTGGACAGAGGCCAAGGCAAGCCTGGACCGGGGTGGCCAGACCGGGTTGGGACAGGCTGAGTCTCCCCTGACCGAATTTTAAGCTTCATTCCCATTGATTTAGACCAATTTAGCTTAAGGACTTTTTGGTAATCTTGTTTTATGTTTCTAGGGCTTTCAAGCCACTTATAAATACTCTTGTTATCCCTAGATTGGGACTTATGTTATTTTCTTTCTAAGAAGACAAACCTTTGAGAAGTTTTATCTTTGAGTCTTAATCTCATCTTGTGTTCTTGATTGTTTAATTTCTCCTTTCTTTCCCTACATGTTTAAGCTTGAATCTCTCATGGGTTTAAGAGTGAGCATGTGGATTAGTGAGTAGATCCATTTAAGATCCATGGGTTAGGGTGATTGGGAGTGATTAAGTGTAGATCCAAGGTGCTTAGTGTTAGATCTATCATTTCCTTGCATTGAGTTGGTGTTCTTAAAGCTATATTTGAGTTGGCCTCTCAAACATAGAGCTATAGGCATTTCATGCCCGGAAGGTGTTCTATGAAATGCCTGAACCAACTCATCTATGCTTTTAGCTTGCTTTGCCTAAGGGATTAGTTGTCAAAGAAGCTAGGATTGCAATTAGACTCATTCTCCATGTTTGCTTTGATCATTACAGCCAAAGGGATTTGGTGTACTTGGGTGATCATTGCAAAAGAGCATTCATCTAGGGATAGAGCTTGCTTAGTTTTGTTGTCTAGGCATAAGGAATTAGATTGATTGAAAAGTTAGCATCTTGGATTAAATCTTAATCATTTGATATCAAGTCCCTATACCCATGGGTCTCAATCTCCTCATAAGAAAGAAAGTTTTACTTTTTGTTGCATTTTTCTTATTGTCTTAGTTAAATAATCATCCTCCTTAATGATTACATTTAGATTAAGCATAGACTTGCATTCCCTCTGCTTTATGGTCACTTAGAACTGGTTCGACAATCTTATATAATACATCATTTGATTAGGACCCTAGAAAAGTATATCATCAAATTGGCGCCGTTGCCAAATTCTAAGTTGATTGTGACATTAGGATTTAGTCATTTGCTTGAGACTAAATCATTTTACTTTTATTGTGATATTGCTTCTCCTTGCTCTTTTCCCTTTGCATTTCAGGTGTATGATAACTAGAAGCAGAGGTGCATCAAACTTGACACCCACTGTTGAATTAATTTCTACACTTGAGAGGGAGATTGCAAGAAAGAGAAGAGAAGAAGAGCAACAGGCTCACTTGCAGAGATTGGGGTTTGATATGGAGAATCAGCAACAAGATGGTGATGCCCTAGGGGGCAATGGTCCAAGAGCTGACAACATTGATGATAAGACTTTTCTAGGGTCCTAATCAAATGTTGTAGAATACAAGATGTCAATCCAATTCTAAGAGATTCTAATGCAAAGGGAATGCAAGTTCATGCTTAATCTAAGTGCAATCAAGATGAGAGGATGATTATGAAACTAAGACAATATTAAAAATGCAAGTAAAAGATTGAACTTTCTTTCTTAATGAGGCAAGGGGGTTCTTTGGACAAGGGAACTGACTTTGGGTGATCAAGATTCAATCAAAGATGCTAACCTTTCAATCAATCTAATTCCTTATGCATAGACAACAAAACTAAGAAAGCTCTATCTCTAGATGGATGCTCGTTTGCAATGATCACCCAAGTACACCAAATCTCTTTGGCTGTAATGATCAAAGCAAGCATGGAGAATGAGTCTAATAGCAATCCTAGCTCCTTTGACAACTAATCTCTTAGGCAAAGCAAGCTAAAAGCATATATGAGTTGGTTCAGGCATTTCATAGAACACCTTTCGGGCATGAAATGCCTATGGCTCTATGTTTGAGAGGCCAACCCAAATATAGCAAGAAGAATACCAAATCAATGCAAGGAGATGATAGATCTAACACTAAGCACCTTGGATCTACACTTAATCACCCTTAGTCTCCCTAGCCCATGAACCCTAGATAGATCTACTCACTAATACCCATGGAAAACCTCAAAATCAATGATGATTCAAGGCTAAACATGATTAGAGAAGAAGATAATCTACTAAACACACAAGAAATGATGTAAAAAGGATCAAAGATCCAAACTTTCTTCAAGATCTTATTGTGTTTTTGAGAGAAAAGAAGTTAGATCTCTTAATGAGATCACAAGAGTATTTATACATAGGCTTGAAAGCCCTTGGAAACATAAAACAAAAATACTAAAATGCCCTTGGCCAAGTGATTTTCGACCAATGAGAAGCAAGGAGAAAGGAAGAAGCTGAGCCACCCGGGTCAGGCAGTGTGGTCCTTGGCCGGGTGTGTGCTGGCCGGGTGTGTCTTGGCGTCCTGAGATTGCAGCCGTGCGGTCTCTCTAGGCCGGGTGTGTTCGGCCGCGTGGTCCGTGTCCAGCAGCTAGCAGGACGTGCGGGTGCTGTTGGCCGGGTAGTCTTGTCCGGGTGTCTTCATGCGCGGCTTCATCGTCCGGGTGGTACTGGCCGCGTGTGTCTTGGCGTCCAACAGCATCAGGACGTGCGGGTGGAAGCAGCCGGGTGAGGGAGGTCGGGTATCTGCTGGTACGCGGGTAGGAACGGACGGGTGTGCTAGGTCGGGTGTCCTGATCAGCTCGTCCATCAGTTCGTACGTGGGTGAGGCAAGGTCGGGTGCATCCTTGGTCGCGTCCAGTCCGTTCGTCCCTTGTCCGTCCCGTGCGGGTGAGTCTCCCCGGGTGTGTGCACCCGCGTGTCGTCTATGCTCCCATCCCGTGTGGGTCCTCGTGCTCGGGTGGTACTGGCCGCGTACTGAGCTCATCCAGCATGACCTGATGGTCTGGCTCGGGTATTGTAACCCGGGTGGCTTGACGTGCTTCCATTCAATTGACCATAACTTCTCCAATATGACTCCAAATGTCTTGAAATCAATTCCATTGGAAAGCTAACTCAAAATTCCATGCCTCCACCAAATCTTAGCATTAGAAGATATTCCTAAGGCTTCTGTCCATGTTCATCTTTAAACCCCTCTTTTTCATCACAAAACGCCCAAACATCTTCAATATCTCCAAAGTGTGCTCCAACACCTAATAGGGACATATGAATGCAAAATGAGCCTAAATATGCCTAATGCCTAATCTAAATGAGCAAAAATGCACAAGATATGATAGCTAAAAACATGTAAATATGCAAGACATCAACTCCCCCACACTAGACCTTTGCTTGTCCTCAAGTAAACTTTTCAAACACAAGGGAAGTGGATGCAAGGATGGGAACAAAGCCAAAGGAAACACTCATAGCACTCTACCTGACATCCTAAAGAAACATAGCAAATAGCATGAGCAAACTCTCTTATTATGCTCTAGCTTCACAAGGCCTATCAATTACTCTTATGCCTCTACACAAGATGCAATGCCTATCAACCAACATGTTCTCTTAACCAGCCCTCACATTGATTCACACGCACACACAAGGTGAAGTCTCACAAATGGGCACATGATCTCAATCATTTGGCTTGGTGATCAAATGGTCTAATATGGATGAAAAGGAGGGTTCGATGCATCATTTCAAGGTGGCAATCACTCAAAAATCAAGGAGCTTGATCATTATGCAAAATTTATCTAAGACTAGGAGCAATTCATGCATACATGGATCCATCCTCATCATTCTACCCAAATCCTAAATGATTACAAGTTCTACACCCCTTTTAATTCATCCCATAACCCAAAATGAAAACATACTCACATCACTCACCCAATGAACATTTTCTTTCTCATGATTCAACCTCTAAGGACCTCTATTCACATTCTAAGCTCTAACTCTTAAGTCTTTCCTTCCCCACTATCTTATTGAATCTTTCTTTTTTTTTTTTTTTTTTTTTTTTTTTTTTTTTTATATATATGCATGAGGGGGAAGGTCAAAGACTTCAACTAAGAGCTTTTCATTTTTTTTATTTCTAGGTCTCTAGGGTTTTTTCTTTATCAAAACCTTTTTTGTTCATCAATCTCAACTTTGTCATATCCCCAAACCCAAAATGTAAACAATTAGGTAACAAACACTTCACTCACCATCCTAGAAGCTAGCAAGAGATGAGAACAAATCCATGTCGCTCCCAATACTCTCAAGATTTTGCACATGACAAGATATCAAAAGAGGCCTCACTCAAGCAAATCAATGTAGGCTTCAAAGAATGGATAGGGTTCAAGGGTAAGGGAGTGCCATTTGGGTTAACAAAGGGTGGTACAATGGAAAAAGATAACCCAAATGTGTATGAGATCCATGGTCAAGTATGCAAATGCCCATATGCAAGAGAGATTAAGTTCATTCAAGTCTAAGTTCAGGATGGAGCTGGTCTTAAGAACAATGCCAATATTAAGAAAGCAAGCAAGTTTCAAGAATAGTTTTCAAGGCTTAAAGCATGCAAGCTTTTCAAAAGATGCTTAAGCTACATGATATGTTTAACTAGGGTGTCAAATTCAGTGCAAACGAGTGTTCTTTACAAGGCAATGCTCCATATGCAAATGAATGCAACCTATATGCTCTAGACTCAATCTTAAGGATGCAAGTGATGCAATCTACATGATTCAAAAATTTAAAATTTTTTAGATTTTCTATGCACTTATGATTGTACAATACAATGCATGAGACTCATAATCACAAAGCAAACATGATCAAATATCCGGTACCTCCCCCACACTTAAATCACACAGTCTTCTGTGTGAGTAAGAGAGTAAGAGATACCTCAACAAGGCAAAATCAAATGTATATACAAGAAGGGTTGGAGTAATACCACACAAGGAGATTTGGGCATGGTGCTTGTGTCATGACTAGAAGCTGGCTTGGTTCATAGCAACTAGAGGAGGCTGCTACATGGATCATGGGGCTTAAGTGGTTCACCACCATTCTTCTCTCCTCTAGTGCTTTGCTCAACCTGAAAATCTTGACCACTTTTATTAAAAACTAAAAAGGAAATTCGAAATTGCAAAGCTATATACAAGGATAACCATGGGATTTCCTCCCAAGTGAGCTTGTTTTGAGTCACTAGCTTGACTACCTTTTCTCTTGGACTAGTGAGAAGGAGGGTCCTTCCCACCTTCAAGAGTGATGGTGAGGACCTGGGAGAGAAGCTCTTGAAGCTTGATTGGGTCATCTTGGAGCTGAGGAGTGATGATGGCTCTAGCACTTGAGAATGGTGTGGACCTGCCCTTATGCTTGATCTTGTACTCAATGGCTCCATCCTTGAGCTTCTTTGGATGGAGAGTGAGAGTGTGTGAGAGCAAATCAAGAGGTGGAGGATGAGGCTCTTTCACTATCTTCTTCTTGCCATGAGTGGCCTTTGAGGCTCCACCCATCCCCTCTCTTTTAGCACTTTCCAAGTGCTCAACACACAACTCCTTAGAACACTCTCCATCAAGACCTTCTTTCTTACCTTCAACCTTTTCATCTTGGGGCTTCTCAACAGCTTGTACATCACAAGTGATTGTCCCACAATAGTCTGATTCGAGTGGAGGCTGGAGAGGATAGGAGACAGCTTTGTTGACATGCATGAGAGTGACCTTCTTGTTGGGAAAGTCAATGCAAGCTCCAACTGTTGTGAGGAAAGGAGTGCCAAGGATCAAAGGGACTCTTTCTGCAGATGCCATCTTCAAAACAGTGAGGTCAATAGGTATGGTGCAGGATCCAATCTTCAAGGGAAAGTCCTTGATTATGCCAAGTGGGGTTGTAGAAGAGGAATCCCCAAAGGTGAGAGGAGGAGTATCTGTTTCCATGCTTTCAATCCCAATACTCTGCACCATGTCCAAGGAGACGACATTCACACTAGCTCCACTATCAACAAGAGCATCATCCATATGTAGTTGACCAAGAGAGCAAGACAAGGTGAACTTTCCTTGAGATTCAAGCTTAGGGAGGGACTTGGGAGTGCTTCGTGGATCAATCTTCAGAAGTGAGATTTCCAAAAGTTCAGCCACTTCAGCTTGGTGGGTGAGAATGTCCTGTATGAGCATCATTTGGACATGAGCAGCATGGATATTGGTGATCTCTGGAAGCTTGACTCCAATATCACTTAGGTCTTTTCTGAATTTGGAGACCACCTTTTTCTGAGCTTTGGTGAGGAACCTTTGAGGGAAAGGGAGCTTATCATAGGGTGATAGCTCAATCTCATTGTCCTCTTCCTTCACTTCTTTCAGCTTGAGGTTAGCACTCTTCTCAACTTGTGTCTCAACCTTAGGTTCATCAATCTTTCCTTGAACCTTCTTATCAGCTCTCTTCACAACTCTAGCTTCAGCTGTGGCCACAACCAGTCTCTTATCATGTTCAATCTGATTTCCAAGCACTAGCCTCTCAATCTCATCAACATCTTTCTTATGATCACTCAATGCAATCCCTGAAGAAGTGGAGAGGATGACATTGCAAGTCTCCTTAGGGTTCTTCTCTGGTTTCCCTGGTAGAGATCCCATTGGATTCTTGGAGGATGAAGACATGGATGCAACTTGGCTCTCCAAAGCTTTGAGGTGTGAGGCAAGTTGCATGTACTTGTTGTTGAGGTCAGAATAGGTGCCATCAATCTTAGCATGGATGTTCTTGAACTCATCTCCAATGCTCCTAGCATTCTTCTCTTGAGCTTCTAAGAGTTGTTTGAACATGGACTCCAAGTTTGAACTTGGAGCCTGAGCTTGAGAAGAGCCTCCTTGGGGCTGAGTAGGCTGGTTTGCTTGGTAACCTCCTTGTTGATTGTTGTAGTAAGGTCTTTGCTGGTAGTTGTTTTGGTATTGGAAGTTGGGCTCTTTCCTATACCATGTGCCATTAGAATTGATGAAGCACAGCTCCTCTTGACCTTCTACACCATGAACTTCAGTAGTTCTAGCAGGCAGTTTCTGTTGCTGGTTCCCAATGGAGTTAAGCTGCTCTTGCTTAGCCTTCTCTACAAGAAGCTTGTCCAACTTTTCTTGGAGAGATTTCAGGGCCTTTCTTGTGTGCGGATCATCTTCATCAGTGCCTCTGTTGGCCCTATCATGCTCCTCACTGTAGACTGAGTCACTCCTGGCCATGTTTTCCACCAGCTCCTCAGCATCCTGCTCAGTTCTGCCCAAGAAGAACCCATTGCTGGCTGTGTCCAATCTGCTCCAGAACTCTGGTAGAGCACCTCTGTAGAAGGTACTAAGCAAACTCTCCTTGGTGAAACCATGATGTGGGCATTGAGACCAATAGCCTTTGAACCTCTCCCATGCTTCACTAAAGCTCTCAAGGTTCTTCTGCTGTAAGCTAGAGATCTCATTTCTGATCTTGGCTGTTCTTGAGGTAGAGAAGAATTTCTCTAGGAATGCCCTCTTGCACTCATTCCAAGTAGTGATAGAGTCACTTGGAACAGCCTTCTCCCATAGATGTTCCTTGTCTCCCAAAGAGAATGGAAACAACCTCAGCTTGAAAGCATCTTCAGAGACTCCATTAATCTTGGACAAGCTACAATAGCTATCAAATGTGTCCAAGTGATCAAGGGGATCCTCCACAGCAAGGCCATGGAACTTGTTGTTCTCAATCAAATGCAGCAGCCCTGATTTGATCTGAAAGTTGTTGTTATCCACAGCTGGTGCTCTGATTTCCAACCTATGACCATGAATGTGAGGTTGGTCATAGGCTCCAATGGCTCTTGCTTGGCGTGGTTGGTGATGTGGCTGGCGTGGTGGTCTAGCATTGTCAGCTCTTGGACCATTGTCCCCTTGGACATTACCATCTTGAGGCAGATTCTCCATCTCAAACCCCAAACTTTGAAGATGAGCCTGTTGCTCTACTTCTCTTCTTTGTCTAGCTATCTCCCTCTCAAGTGCAGCAATCTCTTCAACAGTAGGAACCAAGTTGGATGCCCCTCTGCTTCTTGTGATCATACACCTGAAAGTCAAAGATAGAAGAGGCAAGAACCAATATCACAAGATGCAATAAAAATAAAAATGACTTAGTCTCAAGCAAATAACTAAATCCCAATGTCAAAATCAACTTAGAACTTGGCAACGGCGCCAATTTGATGATAGAAATTTTCTAAGGTTCTAATCAAATGATGTAGTATATAAGATTGTCGAACCAGTCCTAAGTGACAATGAAACAGAGGGAATGCAAGCCTATGCTCAATCTAAATGCAATCATTAGAGAGGATGATGATTAAACTAGAACAATAGGCAAAATGCAACAAAAAGTAAAACTTTCTTTCTTATGAGGAGGGAGAGACCCATGGGTTTAGGGACTTGATATCAAATGATTAAGCTTCAATCCAAGATGCTAACTTTTCAATCAATCTAATCCTTATGCCTAGAAAACAAAACTAAGCAAGCTCTATCTCTAGATGGATGCTCTTTTGCAATGATCACCCAAGTACACCAAATCTCTTTGGCTGTAATGATCAAAGCAAACAAGGAGAATGAGTCTATTAGCAATCTTAGCTTCTTTGACAACTAATCTCTTAGGCAAAGCAAGCTAAAAGCATAGATGAGTTGGTTCAGGCATTTCATAGAACACCTTTCGGGCATGAAATGCCTATAGCTCTATGTTTGAGAGGCCAACTCAAATATAGCTTTAAAAACACCAAATCAATGCAAGAAAATGATAGATCTAACACTAATCACCTTGGATCTAACTTAATCACTCTCTATCACCCTAACCCATGGATCTTAGATGGATCTACTCACTAATCCACATGCTTACTCTTAAACCCATGAGAGATTTAAGCTTAAACATATAGAGAAAGAAAGGAGATGAGATAAACAATCAAGAACACAAGATGAGATGAGATAATAAATCAAAGATGAAGCTTTACTCAAAGGTTTTTGTTCTTAGATCATAAATAACATAAGTTCCAAACTTGAGTTTATGAGAGTATTTATAGTGGGCTTAAAAGCCCTAAACATATAGAATATAAATGACTAAAAAGACCTTAGAAGATTAAAGGTTTAAACCAATCAAAATGCTCCAAAAGGAAGAAGCTCGGATACCCTGGTCGGATAGCCTTCCACTAGGCCGGGTATGGCTGGCCGGTTATGAGGGTTCGTCCGACATCCAACAGGCCATCAGGCCATGCGGGTCTTCTAGGCCGGGTGAGGGAGGTCGTGTCCTGAGCTCGTCCCTTCAGTCCAACCCGTGCAGGTAGAAGCAGACGGGTGAGGGAGGTCGGATGTCTGCTGGTACGCGGGCTGGAATGGTCGGATGGGGCGTCCGGGTGATCTGAACCGCGTGTGTCTTGGCGTCAGCACCATCAGGACGTGCGGGTCCTTCAGGCCGCGTGTGCCTGCCCGGGTGACTCCATGCGCGGGTGAGAACGGACGGGTGTGCAAGGCCGCGTGCGTTCTAGGCTTCCAACACAATCAGAACGTGCGGGTGCTTGTCCCCGGGTCGTCCTGGCCGTGCCTGATCCTGGGCGTCCTCCACTGTCGGGCCGTGCAGGTCGTCTTGTTCGGGTGTGGACGTCCGGGTAAGCCTTCACGCGGGTGGCGTCCAGTCGGGTGCTCCAAGCCGCGTACGCTGTCCGTTCCCGTGGTCAGTACGTGCGGGTCATCGAGGTCGCGTACGTCTGTCCGGGTGCGGTACCGTCTGGCGTTCATCCTCTCGTCCGTGCGGGTTGGTCAGGCCGAGCGTGCTGACCCGGGTGTATTGACATGCCTTCACTCAAACAGTCATAACTCCTCCAATATAGCTTCAAATGGTTTGAAACCACTCCCAATGGAAAGCTAACTCAAAATGCCATGTTCCCACTAAATCTTAGCACAGAAAGACTTCTTTATGGCCATCGTCCATGCCCATCTTTCACCCCTCCTTTTTGTAACAAAGTACCCCCAAACACCTTAAAATTCTCCAAAGTGCACTTCCAAGACCTGATAAAGACTTATGAATGCAAAATGAACTTAAATATGCCTAATGCTTAATCTAGAAGGGATAAAATGCACAAAATGGAAAGCTAAAATAGAGAAAATATGCAAGACATCAACTCCCCCACACTAGTCCTTTACTTGTCCACAAGTAAACTTGCAAGGACTAAGGAGGAGAGGTTTGAAGGAGGGGACTCATAGCCAAAAAATGCTCTTCTTAGTTCTCAACTTGATAACCTTGCATAATCATTCCAACTAGCTAGAGCAAACACTCAATCCAACTCTAACTTCCCAAGGCCTATCTCAACTCTTTTGATCCCTAACTTACTCATCATGAATCCACAATCCACAAATCCACTTGCTCTCTTACAATCATTAAGCAAACTCAATAGAAATCTTGCAAATGGTCAGATGGTCCAAGACATTTGGTTTGGTGGAACAAGGCTTTATGTAAGTGCAACAAGAGGTTCAAAGGGATCTTTCAAAGGGTGGTTCACTCTCAAAACAAGTAGCCTTGACATTGCACATAATATATCTAAGAAAGGGATCAACTCATGCATACAATGCTCAATCTCCATTGTTCTACCCTTTCCCTAAATACATAAGTTACATCCTTATTCCCAATGCCAAAACACCACTCACATCTCTCACCCAAAGATTTCCCCCCAAATACTCAAGATATTTTCTCATTTGAAACTCTTTCTTAATGTAGCCAATAAGGGATTTTTCACATTTTAAACTCTTTTAAGCTCTTTCTAAACATTGCTAGCCCCCTTTCCATTATTCTTTTTTTTCTTTTTTTTTTCTTCTTTTCTTTTTTTTTTATATATATATGGGGGCCAAGACTTATTTTCTAACTTAGAGCTTACAATCTTTCATTTCTCTTATCCCTCATAGACTTAGCCACTTAAAACCTTAGAGTCTCATGAGTCAAACTTTTCATAAACCTTTCACTTTCCCAAAATCACACCATACAACACTCACCCCCATCCTAGAAGCTAGACATTATGAGTGTCTAATCTAGCTAAAATGGAGACCAAGCATTGTCGTTCCCAATACTCTCAACATTATGCACATGTAAAGCTTTCCAAAGAAGGCCTCACTCAACAAATAATGAAGGCTTGAAAGGAGGTAAGGGCTTTAGGGTGTGGAGTGCCACTTGAGTTTGTCCAAAAAGATAGGCAAAGAATGGGAGGGACAACTCAAGTGTTCTATCCATGACTTAGTACACAAAAGACCATGAGCAAGAGACTTAGAGTCTAAATATGACAGGAGCAAGCTTCAAAGAGAGAGCATCAATCAATCAAATAAGCTTTAGGAAGAGATTTCAAGGCACAAAGTTTACAAGCTATCCTAAGATTTGCTCAAGCTACTTGCTATGATTATGAAGGTCATCACTTTAAGAACTTAGCATGAGCATCTTTACAAGGCAACTATCATCCTTGTCCCCTTATGCATGATGCAACCTATATGATGATTTTTTTTTATATTATGCAAGTGAATGATCTAGACTCAATCCTAATGCAACTACATGATTCTTTTTGTGCTTTTCAAATTTTTCAAATTTTTTTGGTTTTTCTATGCAATAACTATCTACAAGTGCATGCAAATGTCATGAAACACAAGACTATTAGCAACTTGACACCTCCCCCACACTTAATTCACACAGTCTCTGTGTTTGTTAAATGTAGAGAAGGGCCGAAAAGGAAATAAAAGAAATGTAAATGCAAAGATGAATGGTATATACAATGAGCAGGAAGTGGAGTACCTCATGGAGCGTGGGAAGAGGCTGATGCCTCACCCTCAGAATCATCTTCATCAGCAGTGGTGCTTAGGCTTGGTGACTTGTTTCCGGACGCGGATGGGGCGATGTAGGGGTTCCTCAAGCTGCGGAGGGCTTGCTTCTCGGTTTGTGGTGCATTTGGGTCAAGAAGGGGTAGAGGAAGTGGTGCAAGGAAAGTCTCAAGATCGAAGTCCTCAGCCTTGCAGCCTGCTACAGCTCCCTTAGTCAGAACATCAGCAACCTTTCTCATGAACTTAGCTGAAGCTTCAGCTTGTCTCTTCACAGTTTTCCTCAATTCCTTGCACTTCTTGGTGAGCTTGAAGATGGTCCTATCTTGAGCTCTGTTCCACCTTTGTAGTGTGCTAATCTGGTCATGAGCTTGGCGAATGGGACCAATAGGCAAGGCACTTGTGCATTGCTCAAACTTATAGCGAGGAGGACCAAAGAGATGAGCTGCGGCTCTGCTGGAATATCCCTGATCAAACTTAGCTGCCTTTGCTGCTGCTTTCTGGTTCATGTGCAATGTCATAGGGCCAAGAGTTCCATGACTGCCTAGGAGATACTGCTCACTGATATCAAAACTCATAGGTCCTGGTGTGCTCAATGAAGTGAGCTCATTGTTAGGGAGAAGCAGCTCAACTGTGGTGGGGCCTCTCAAGTACGAGTAAACACACTTCCCATTGTATCTTCCAGAGAAGTAATGAGCTGACTTCAAGTAGGTGAGATCAATGAAAGAGGGACCGGATGCATCATCTCCCAAGTTAATACCCTGGTGCTCAAGCAAAGGTGTGATCAAGCCGCCTATTCCAATCTGAGCCTCTGGATCCCTGTTTTTCCAAGCATAATCCTTGTAGTACATGAGGCGCCTCACAAAGTATCCAACCATACCAAACTCAGCGTAGAAATCAGTGGGAACTTCAGGTAGGTGAGGAGGTAAGGCAAAGTTTTGGATGGCTTGGTGCATGAGGTTCAAGTCTTCTCCATTCACGTTGCTTGGCTCTTTCCTTGGGTTGATGGTGTGGACAATCAGCCTATGGAGGTAGCGGACTGATGGATGCCTGATAGATGCATTCTTGTCTCTGCTGAACACTCTATCCTTGCCAGATAAGAACTTGTAAGTGAAGTGGGCAAGGGTCTTTCCTTTAGGAAGCCCTTTCAGCTTAGGCAAAGAAGACTCCTTCAAATCCTTGAGGCCTAGCACCTCTCCAATCTCAGTGAAGGTCATGAAATAAGGCTTCCCATCAATCTTGAAGCTGATTCTTCCCCACCCTTGTTCCTCATGTAGAGAAGAGTGGAATGTGACCTCCAAGGATGCCATGAATTGGCAAGAGACCTCTTTATATGTTGGGTGAGCCATGGAGTAGAAGCTGTCCATGTTCATGAGAGCAAGCAAATCCTTCATGTCTTGGTCAATTTCTAGCTCCCTCATTAGCCTCACATCAGCAAATCTGGTTGGAGGCCAAGATACTCCTTGCCTCATTTGCTCCAATAGTTCAACTTCAGTCGGCTTCTTTTGTCGATCTCTATGACGGTTGAACCCTAACTTTTCGAAGGTTTCTTTCTCAGCCACATTTCCATTTGGAGATGATGCTTCTTCAACAGTTGCATCTACTGGCTCCAAGGGTGGAGGTGCCAATGTCTTTGGGTTTGGTGCCTTGATTCTGATCTTGGTGGGAGGAGTGGGTTTCTCAGCATCCTTCTTTGTGTTCTTCTCCAAAACAAGAGGTCCCACACTGTGAGATCCTGGAGCTCTAGCCTTCTTTGAAGGAGTGTTCTTATGATCACCAGCATCAACCCCAAGATGGCAATGGTCAAGGAGCTGACAACCTTAGACCACAGCGCCAGCAACAACAACACCCACAGCGGCCAGCTAGAGCCATTGGCACATATGACCGTCCTCACATTCATGGCAACAGGACGGGCATCCGTGCACCAGCTGTGGAAGCTAACAACTTTGAGATCAAGTCAGGCTTGTTGAGTGTGATTGAGAACAACAAGTACCTTGGCTTGGCTGTAGAAGACCCATTTGATCACTTGGACAAGTTTGATAGCTATTGTGGCTTGTCCAAGACCAATGGTGTGTCATAAGATGCCTTCAAGCTCAAGTTGTTTCCATTCTCTCTAGGAGACAAGGCACGCCAATGGGAGAAATCTCTACCTAGTGACTCCATCACTACTTGGGATAATTGTAAGAAAGCCTTCTTGGAGAAATTCTTCTCCACATCAAGGACAGCCAAGCTGAGGAATGAGATCTCTAGTTTCCAACAGAAGAACTTGGAAAGCTTTAGTGAAGCATGGGAAAGGTTCAAGGGATATCAAGCTAAGTGCCCACACCATGGCTTTTCAAAGGAGAGTTTGCTGAGCACATTCTATAGAGGTGCCCTTCCTGAGTTTAGAGCAAGATTGGATACATCAAGCAATGGTTTCTTCCTGGGCAGGTCTGAAGAAGATGCTGAGGAGCTGGTGGACAACATGGTCAAGAGTGATTCAGTTTACAGTGGATAACATGACATGGCTGATAGAATAACCAGAGCTGATGACAACCAGACCAAGAAGGAAATCAAATCCTTGCAAGAGAAGATAGACTTGCTGATTGCTAACCAAGCCAAGCAGGAGCAGATTCACTTTGTGGGTGGTCCAAATCAAGAAACTCCTCCTAAGGTTAATGAAGTTGAAGGATTAGAAGGGCAAGAAGAGCTTTGCTTCATCAACAACAATGGTTCTTGGTACAGGAAGGAGCCTAACTTTCAGTACAACAATTACCAGCAAAGGTCTTACCCCAACAACCAGCAAGGAGGCTATCAACCAAAGCAAAACACTCAGCAAGGGAACTACCAGCCTAGGCAGAATCCTCATCCTGGTTTTGCAAACCATGGCAATCAATCTACTCAAGCTCAAGGTAGCTCCTCCCAAGCTAAAGCTCCAGATTCATCTATGGAAGCTATGTTCAAACAACTATTGGAAGGTCAAGCTAGAGCAGCCAAAGACATTGGCCATGAGTTCAAGACTGTTCACTCCAAGATTGACAGCAGCTACACTGAGCTAAACAACAAGATTAGAGCTTTGGAGAATCAGTTTGCTTCAATGAACTCTCAGCCAAGTCGCCAACAAGGAACATTACCAGGAAAGCCAGAGCAAAACCCCAAAGAACCAATGAAGGCAATCACTTTGAGAAGTGGTAGAGAGCTACCTCCAAAAACTCTCCCCAAGGATGGTGAGAAACTAAGTGGGGGGGGTGGCTATCAACATTGATGATGATGTTGTGATTGTGGATGAGAAAGTTGATGAGGAGATTCTAGAAAAGATTGTTGAAGCTAAGGGTAAAGGAAAGGTTGGAGAAGAGAAGAAAACACCAAAACATGGTGAAGTTGTCACTCCAACAAAAGAGTCTTCTTTTGTTCCTCCTCCCTATGAACCTAAGCTGCCATTTCCTGGAAGATTCAAGAGGCAACTTTTGGAGAAATACAAAGCACTCTTTGAGAAGCAATTGAGTGAAGTTCAAGTTACAATGCCAATCATTGATGCCTTCATGCTTGTCCCTCAATACAGCAAGTTCTTGAAGGATGCTGTGGCTGCCAAGAAGAAGGAAATGGAAGGCATGATGGTTCTTACTCATGAGTGCAGTGACATCATCCAGAGATTGACAATCCCTAAGAAGCTAGAGGATCCAGGCTGCTTTACTCTACCTTGTGCCATTGGTCCTTTGATGTTTGAGAGATGTCTATGTGATTTGGGAGCTAGTGTCAGTCTCATGCCTCTATCTGTTGCCAAGAAGCTTGGATTCAGCCAATACAAGAAGTGCAAACTCTCTTTGGTGCTTGCTGACCGCTCAGTCAAATTCCCCATTGGTATCCTTGAAGACCTCCCTGTAATGGTGGGAAATTGTGAAATCCCCACTGATTTTGTTGTTCTTGAGTTGGATGAAGAAGCTAGAGACCCCTTGATCCTTGGAAGACCATTCTTAGCCACAGCAGGAGCCCTTATCAATGTGAAGGAAGGCAAGATTGATCTTCATTTGGGGAAAGAGCACACTCTCCATTTTGATGTCAACGAGGTAATGAAGAGGTCAACTGTGCAAGGCCAAGTGTTTTACATAGAGGAGATGGAAGCTCTTGCTGATGAGCTCCTTGAGGAATTGGCACTTGGAGAGTTGACAATAGAGGATCCTTTGCAGCATGCTTTGACAGTGGATAAAGAGGTCCAAGTGGTTGAGAACAAAGAGAGTGAGGCTATTGCAGCCATGCTGGATTCTCGAAAGAAGATTGTTGATAGAGGCCAGTATGAGGAGCTCAAACAAGAGGTGCATCAAGCTGTTTCAGCCACTCAACAAGAGAACACCAAACAAGATGATTGGAGTGAGCTCAAGGCACCAAAAGTGGAGCTAAAACCTCTTCCCCATGGTGTAAGGTACGCATCTCTAGGCCCTAATGAGACATATCCTGTCATTGTGAGTAGTGCACTTACTGAACATGAGCTTTCCCAAATTTTAAATGCACTTAAAAAGTTTAGAAAGGCAATTGGATACTCACTAGATGATATTAAGGGGATATCACCATCTTTGTGCATGCATAGGATACATCTAGAGGATGAATCAATGACTTCTATAGAACATCAAAGGAGGTTGAATCCTAACCTTAAAGATGTTGTAAAGAAAGAGATTCTTAAACTCTTAGATGCTGGTGTTATCTACCCTATTTCAGATTCTAAATGGGTATCTCCTGTGCATGTAGTTCCAAAGAAGGGTGGTATCACTGTGGTTAAAAATGACAAGGATGAATTGATACCAACTAGAACCATAACTGGCCATAGGATGTGTTTTGATTATAGAAAGCTCAACTCAGCATCTAGAAAGGATCACTTTCCATTGCCATTCATTGATCAAATGCTTGAGAGACTTGCAAACCATCCTTTCTATTGTTTTCTTGATGGGTATTCACGGTTCTTCCAAATCCCCATACATCCCAATGATCAAGAGAAGACAACATTCACATGCCCCTATGGCACCTTTGCTTATCGAAGGATGCCATTTGGGTTATGTAATGCTCCAGCAACCTTTCAAAGGTGCATGATGTCTATCTTCTCGGATCTCATTGAGGATATATTGGAGGTATTCATGGATGATTTCTCTGTCTAGGATCTTCGTTTTCTGCTTGTTTGTCCAATTTGTGCAGTGTCCTACAGAGATGTGAAGACACCAACCTAGTGCTGAATTGGGAGAAGTGTCATTTCATGGTCAAAGAGGGGATTGTGCTTGGACACAAGATTTCAGAAAAGGGTATTGAAGTGGACAAAGCTAAGATTGAGGTGATGGTCAGCTTGCCACCACCAAAGACAGTGAAAGACATCAGGAGCTTCCTTGGCCATGCTGGATTCTATAGAAGATTCATCAAGGACTTCTCAAAGATTGCTAGACCAATGACCAAGTTGCTGTGCAAGGAGGCTGCTTTCAGCTTTGATGAAGATTGTCTTGAGGCTTTCAAGAAGATAAAGGGTGACCTTGTTAGTGCTCCCATTGTTCAGCCACCTGATTGGGACCTCCCCTTTGAGATAATGTGCGATGCTAGTGATTTTGCTGTTGGGGCTTTCCTGGGGCAGAAGAAGGATGGCAAAACCCATGTGATTTATTATGCGAGCCAAACCTTGAATGATGCACAGATGAAGTATGCCACAACAGAGAAAGAGATGCTGGCCATTGTCTTCGCCTTTGAGAAATTCAGAAGCTACCTGGTGGGTTCTAAGGTCATTGTGTATACTGATCATGCAGCTTTGAGACACCTCCTAGGAAAGAAGGATGCCAAGCCAAGACTACTAAGGTGGATCCTTTTGCTTCAAGAGTTTGACTTGGAGATTAGAGACAAGCCAGGGATTGAGAATGGAGTTGCTGATCACTTGTCCAGGTTGAGAATTGAAGGTGGAATCCCTATTGATGAGGGCCTCAGAGAAGAGCATGTCTTGGCCATCATGTCAGTGGTAGCAGTCATTGAGACTGGAAAAAAGATTGAAGAGGTTAAGGCAGCTGAAGAGAAGGGACCTTGGTATGCTGATTTGGTTAACTACTTAGCCACTGGAAAGGAACCATTGGGGCTTGCAGGGTATGAGAAGAAGAAGTTCTACAAAGACTTGAAGAGATACTATTGGGATGAACCATACCTCTACACCCTATGCAAGGATCAGATTTACAGAAGAGTGGTGGCTGAAGAAGAAGTTGAAGGAATCCTCTCACATTGCCATGGATCTTCCTATGGAGGCCATTTTGCCCCATTCAAGACTGTCTCAAAGGTGTTACAAGCTGGATTTTGGTGGCCACACATGTTCAGGGACTCACAAGACTTCATTTCAAGATGTGACCCTTGCCAAAGGAGTGGGAACATTACTAAAAGGAATGAGATGCCTCAAAACCCAATCCTTGAGGTAGAAGTGTTTGATGTTTGGGGGATTGATTTCATGGGACCCTTCCCCTCTTCTTATGGCAACAAATACATCTTGGTGGCTGTGGACTATGTATCAAAGTGGGTGGAAGCAATAGCAAGTACTACAAATGATTCAAGAGTAGTGGTCAAAATGTTCAAGAGCACTATTTTCCCAAGGTTTGGAGTTCCAAGAGTGGTCATATGTGATGGAGGTTCACACTTCATCAACAAGGTATTTGAGAGCCTTCTCAAGAGGAATGGAGTGAAGCACAAGGTTGCAACACCCTATCACCCTCAAACAAGTGGCCAAGTGGAGGTCTCCAACAAGCAAATCAAGGGGATCTTGGAGAAGGTTGTAGGAACCAAGAGGAAGGATTGGTCAGCCAAGCTCGATGATGCTCTTTGGGCATATAGAACAGCATTCAAGACTCCTCTAGGCACCACTCCCTTCAACCTTGTCTATGGAAAGTCTTGCCACCTGTCAGTTGAGCTTGAATACAAGGCATTGTGGGCTGTGAAGCTTCTAAACTTCGACATCAAGGATGCAAAGGAGAAGAGACTTCTTCAACTCAATGAACTGGATGAGATAAGGATGGATGCCTTTGAGAACTCAAGGATATACAAGGAAAAGACTAAGGCTTTCCATGACAGGCACATCCTCAAGAGAGAGTTCAAGGCAGGAGATCAAGTGCTTCTCTACAAATCTAGACTGAAGTTGTTTCCAGGAAAGCTTAAGTCAAGGTGGTCTGGTCCATTTGTGATCAAGGAAGTGAGACCTTATGGAGCCATTGTGCTTTGGGATAAGCAGGGTAATGACTTCACCGTTAATGGCCAGAGGCTTAAGGAATACATGGCAACAATACCAAAGGAGGATGGGACATCAACCCCACTCTCTGATGCTCCACTTGCCTAACCTCGAGGGAGGCAAAGTTAAGCTAGTGACATTAAACAAGCTCAATTGGGAGGAAATCCCATGGTTATCCTTGTACATATTGCATTGGGATTTTTTTTTTTTTTTTTTCATCAAAAAGTCCTTTGAATGATGATGGGGCTAGGTTGGGAGCTTGAGAATGAGTTCACTGAGGTTATGAGATGGAAGAGACATGAAAGGAAGTGGGTTGGGTCAGCGATCAAGAGAAAAAATGAGGTGAAATTCTGACTTTGAGGTTTGGACGGACACACCCGGGTGGTGTTACCGGGACATGGCACCCGCACGGTTGGATCAATCAGGACGTGCGGACGTACCCGGGCAGACTTACGCGGGACGCAACACCCGCACGGGTGAATCGAGCAGGACGGATGAACGATCATTCGGACGTACTCGGACAGACTTACGCGGGACGCAACACCCGCACGGGTGAATCGAGCAGGACGGACGAACGAGCACCCGGGTGGACTTACACGGGACGCAACGCCCGCACGGGACGAACGAGCACCCGGGTGGACTTACGCGGGACCCAACACCTGCACGGGATGAAGGGGAGCACGCGGGTAGACATACCCGGGTCGTCCGAACGCCCCAGCACCCGCGCACCAGCTTTGACCCGCGTGACGACCCAACCGCGACCCGCCCGGCCCAGGTAAGTGTTTTTTCCCCTTTTTCCGACCCAAACCCACTTAAACCCGCCCAGAACCATCCCTACCCGACCCAGAAACATTTTAAAACCCTAAGCCACCCCCTCTTTCCTCATTTCATCTTCTTCCTCACATCAAAATCCTCTCTAGCCTCCAAGAACAAAAAATTCCCATAACTTTGCCAAATCTCAACCAAATCACAAGTTTCTTCTTCCCACATCAAGACCTTCCTCCCCTAGACCTAATTCCTTGAACCATGTTGTAGTATAGTGGTAAGTATTCCCGCCTGTCACGCGGGTGACCCGGGTTCGATCCCCGGCAACGGCGCCAATTTGATGATAAGACTTTTCTAGGGTCCTAATCAAATGTTGTAGAATACAAGATGTCAATCCAATTCTAAGAGATTCTAATGCAAAGGGAATGCAAGTTCATGCTTAATCTAAGTGCAATCAAGATGAGAGGATGATTATGAAACTAAGACAATATTAAAAATGCAAGTAAAAGATTGAACTTTCTTTCTTAATGAGGCAAGGGGGTTCTTGGGGCAAGGGGGTTCTTGGGACAAGGGAACTGACTTTGGGTGATCAAGATTCAATCAAAGATGCTAACCTTTCAATCAATCTAATTCCTTATGCCTAGACAACAAAACTAAGCAAGCTCTATCTCTAGATGGATGCTCCTTTGCAATGATCACCCAAGTACACCAAATCTCTTTGGCTGTAATGAACAAAGCAAGCATGGAGAATGAGTCTAATAGCAATCCTAGCTCCTTTGACAACTAATCTCTTAGGCAAAGCAAGCTAAAAGCATAGATGAGTTGGTTCAGGCATTTCATAGAACACCTTTCGGGCATGAAATGCCTATGGCTCTATGTTTGAGAGGCCAACCCAAATATAGCAAGAAGAATACCAAATCAATGCAAGGAGATGATGGATCTAACACTAAGCACCTTGGATCTACACTTAATCACCCTTAGTCTCCCTAGCCCATGAACCTTAGATAGATCTACTCACTAATACCCATGGAAAACCTCAAAATCAATGATGATTCAAGGCTAAACATGATTAGAGAAGAAGATAATCTATTAAACACACAAGAAATGATGTAAAAAGAATCAAAGATCCAAACTTTCTTCAAGATCTTATTGTGTTTTTGAGAGAAAAGAAGTTAGATCTCTTAATGAGATCACAAGAGTATTTATACATAGGCTTGAAAGCCCTTGGAAACATAAAACAAAAATACTAAAATGCCCTTGGCCAAGTGATTTTCGACCAATGAGAAGCAGGGAGAAAGGAAGAAGCTGAGCCACCCGGGTCAGGCAGTGTGGTCCTTGGTCGGGTGTGTGCTGGCCGGGTGTGTCTTGGCGTCCTGAGATTGCAGCCGTGCGGTCTCTTTAGGCCGGGTGTGTTCGGCCGCGTGGTCCGTGTCCAGCAGCTAGCAGGACGTGCGGGTGGAAGCAGCCGGGTGAGGGAGGTCGGGTTCCTGCTGGTACGCGGGTAGGAACGGACGGGTGTGCTAGGTCGGGTGTCCTGATCAGCTCGTCCATCAGTTCGTACGCGGGTGAGGCAAGGTCGGGTGCGTCCTTGGTCGCGTCCAGTCCGTTCGTCCCTTGTCCGTCCCGTGCGGGTGAGTCTCCCCGGGTGTGTGCACCCGCGTGTCGTCTATGCTCCCATCCCGTGCGGGTCCTCATGCTCGGGTGGTACTGGCCGCGTACTGAGCTCATCCAGCATGACCTGATGGTCTGGCTCGGGTATGGTAACCCGGGTGGCTTGACGTGCTTCCATTCAATTGACCATAACTTCTCCAATATGACTCCAAATGTCTTGAAATCAATACCATTGGAAAGCTAACTCAAAATTCCATGCCTCCACCAAATCTTAGCATCAGAAGATATTCCTCTGTCCATGTTCATCTTTAAACCCCTCTTTTTCATCACAAAACTCCCAAACATCTTCAATATCTCCAAAGTTTGCTCCAACACCTAATAGGGACATATGAATGCAAAATGAGCCTAAAGATGCCTAATGCCTAATCTGAATGAGAAAAAATGCACAAGATATGATAGCTAAAAACATGTAAATATGCAAGACATCAAACATAAGACCACAGCTCCAGCCACAACAGCCACAGCGCCAAGCTAGAGCCATTGAAGCCTATGATCAACCACACATTCATGGTCATAGGTTGGGGATAAGGACACCAGCTGTGGAGAACAACAACTTTTAGATAAAATCAGGGCTGCTGCATTTGATTGAGAACAACAAGTTTCATGGCCTTGCTGTGGAGGATCCCCTTGATCACTTGGACACATTTGATAGCTACTGTAGCTTGTCCAAGATTAATGGAGTCTCTGAAGATGCTTTCAAGCTGAGGTTGTTTCCCTTCTCTTTGGGAGACAAGGCACATCTATGGGAGAAGGCTCTTCCAAGTTACTCTATCACAACTTGGAATGAGTGCAAGAGGGCATTCCTAGAGAAATTCTTCTCTACCTCAAGAACAGCCAAGATCAGAAATGAGATCTCTAGCTTTCAGCAGAAGAACCTTGAGAGCTTTAGTGAAGCATGGGAGAGGTTAAAGGGCTATTTGTCTCAATGCCCACATCATGGCTTCACCAAGGAGAGTTTGCTTAGTACCTTCTACAGAGGTGCTCTACCGGAGTTTAGGAGCAGATTGGACACAGCCAGCAATGGGTTCTTCTTGGGCAGAACTGAGCAGGATGCTGAGGAGCTGGTGGAGAACATGGCCAGGAGTGACTCAGTCTACAGTGAGGAGCATGATAGGGCCAACAGAGGCACTGATGAAGATGATCCGCACACAAGAAAGGCCCTGAAATCTCTCCAAGAAAAGTTGGACAAGCTTCTTGTAGAGAAGGCTAAGCAAGAGCAGCTTAACTCCATTGGGAACCAGCAACAGAAACTGCCTGCTAGGACTACTGAAGTTCATGGTGTAGAAGGTCAAGAGGAGCTGTGCTTCATCAATGCTAATGGCACATGGTATAGGAAAGAGCCCAACTTCCAATACCAAAACAACTACCAGCAAAGACCTTACTACAACAATCAACAAGGAGGTTACCAAGAAAACCAGCCTACTCAGCCCCAAGGAAGCTCTTCTCCAGCTCAGGCTCCAAGTTCAAATTTGGAGTCCATGTTCAAGCAACTCTTAGAAGCTCAAGAAAGAAATGCTAAGAACATTGGTGATGAGTTCAAGAACATCCATGCTAAGATTGATGGCACCTATTCTGACCTCAACAACAAGTACATGCAACTTGCCTCTCATCTCAAAGCTTTGGAGAGCCAGGTTGCTTCTATGTCTTCATCCTCCAAGAGCCCAATGGGATCTCTACCAGGAAAACCAGAGAAGAACCCTAAGGAGACTTGCAATGTTATCCTCTCCACTTCTTCAAGGATTAAGTTGAGTGATCATAAAAATGATGTTGATGAGATTGAGAGGCTAGTGCTTGGACATCAGATTGAAAATGATATGAGACTGGTTGTGGCCACAGCTGAAGCTAGAGTTGTGAAGAGAGCTGATAAGAAGGTTCAAGGAAAGATTCTGAAGATTGATGAGCCTAAGGTTGAGACACAAGTTGAGAAGAGTGCTAACCCCAAGCTGAAAGAAGTGAAGGAAGAAGACAATGAGGTTGAGCTATCACCCTATGATAAGCTCCCTTTCCCTAAAAGGTTCCTCACCAAAGCTCAGAAAAAAGTGGTCTCCAAATTCAGAAAAGACCTAAGTGATATTGGAGTCAAGCTTCCAGAGATCACCAATATGCATGCTGCTCATGTCCAAATGATGCTCATACAAGACATTCTCACCCACCAAGCTAAAGTGGCTGAGCTTTTGGACATCTCACTTCTGAAGACTGATCCACCAATCCCTCCAAAGTCCCTCCCTAAGCTTGAGTCTCAAGGGAAGTTCACCTTGTCTTGCTCTCTTGGTAAACTAACAATGGATGATGCCCTTGTTGATAGTAGTGCTAGTGTGAATGTCATTTCCTTTGATATGGTGAAGAGTATTGGGATTGAAAGCATGGAACCAGACACTCCTCCTCTCAACTTTGGGGATTCTTCTTCTACAACCCCACTTGGCATAATCAAGGACTTCCCCTTGAAGATTGGACCCTGCACCATACCTATTGACCTCACTGTTTTGAAGATGGCATCTGAAGAGAGAGTCCCTTTGATCTTTGGCACTCCTTTCCTCACAACAGTTGGAGCTTGCATTGACTTTCCCAACAAGAAGGTCACTCTCATGCATGTCAACAAATCTGTCTCCTATCCTCTCCAGCCTCCAATGGAATCAGACTATTGTGGGACAATCACTTGTGATGTACAATCTGTTGAGAAGCCCCAAGATGAAGAGGTTGTTGGTAAGAAAGAAGGTCTTGATGGAGAGTGCTCTAAGGAGTTGTGTGATGAGCACTTGGAAAGTGCTAAAACAGGGGGGATGAGTGGAGTCTCAAAGGCCACTCATGGGAAGAAGAAGATGGTGAAAGAGCCTCATCCTCCACCTCTTGATTTTCTCTCACACACTCTCACTCTCCATCCAAAGAAGCTTATGGATGGGGTCATTGAGTACAAGATCAAGCACAAGGGCAGGTCCATACCATTCTCAAGTGCTAGAGCCATCATCACTCCTCAGCTCCAAGATGACCAAATCAAGCTTCAAGAGCTTCTCTCTCAGGTCCTCACCATCACACTTGAAGGTGGGAAGGATCCTCCTTCTCACTAGTTCAAGGGACAAGGTAGTCAAGCTAAGTGACTCAAAACAAGCTCACTTGGGAGGAAGTCCCATGGTTATCCTTGTACATAGCTTTGCAATTTTAATTTTTCTTTTTTTAATAAAAGTGGTTGAGGTTTTCAGGTTGAGCCAAGCACTAGAGGAGAGAAGAAAGGTGATTAATCACCTGAGCCCTATGATTGCCATGTAGCAGCCTCCTCTAGTTGCTATGAACCAAGCCAGCTCCTAGCCCCGGCACCAAACACCACACCCAAACACCCTTCTTAGGTATCACTCCAACCTTTCTTGTATATACATTTGTTTTTGTCTTGTTGGGGTATCTCTTTCTCTCTTACTCACACAGAGACTGTGTGATTTAAGTGTGGGGGAGGTACCAAGTATTTGATCCTGTTTGCTTTGTGATTTTGAGTCTCATGCATTGCATTGTTCATTCATATTTGCATATAAAAAAAAATTTAAAATTTTTGAATCATGTAGATTGCATCACTTGCATCCTTAAGATTGAGTCTAGAGCATATAAGTTGCATTCATTTCCATATGGAGCATTGCCTAATGATCAAAGCAAGCATAAAGAATGAGTCTAATAGCAATCCTAGCCTCTTTGACAACTAATCTCTTAGGCAAAGCAAGCTAAAAGCATAGATGAGTTGGTTCAGGCATTTCATAGAACACCTTTCGGGCATGAAATGCCTATGGCTCTATGTTTGAGAGGCCAACCCAAATATAGCATTAAGAACACCAAATCAATGCAAGGAAAGGATAGATCTAACACGAAGCACCTTGGATCTACACTTAGTCACTCTCAATCACCCTAACCCATGGATCTTAAATGGATCTACTCACTAATCCACATGCTTACTCTTAAACCCATGAGAGATTTAAGCTTAAACATGTAGAGAAAGAAAGGAGTTGAAATCAAACAATCAAGAACACAAGATGAGATTAAGATTCAAAGATAAAACTTTCTCAAAGTTTTGTGTTCTTAGAAAGAAAATAACGTAAGTCCCAATCTAGGGATAACATGAGTACTTATACTTGGCTTAAAAGCCCTAGAAACATAAAACGAAATTACTAAAAAGTCCTTGAGCCAAATGGGCTTCAGCCAATGGGAAGAGGGGTTGGATTTTAGGTCAGGGGTGAACCAGCCTGGTCCAACCCGGTCTGGCCACCCCGGTCCAAGCTTGTCTTGGTCCTTGTCCAGCCCGTCCGGGTTCAGTTCCCTGGTTCTTCCTTCCCGGCCGTCCGGACATTCCTTGATCTATATATCTGCCGACCGGGTGTCCCTTCCCGGACTGGTCTACCCAGTCTGGTCTCCTCCAGCACCACTCAAATGACCGGGTGCCTCTCCCAGGCTCATTCATCCTGGACCGGACCACTTCCATCCAGCTGCTCTTTTCCCGGCCGGCTGCTTGAACCCGGCCGTCTCTACCCGGCCAGCCTGACATGCTTCAAGTGAATTGATCATAACTCTTCAAATACCGGTCCAAATGACTTGAAACCACTTCCATTAGAAAGCTAACTCAATTTTATGTGTCTCCAAAAATTCTTAGCAGCAGGAAGCATCTCTAAGGCCTCTGTCCATGCTCATCTTTGTCTTGACCAGATCATGGATTTGACTTCTCTTTTCATGGCCAAACTTGATTCTTCATCTCTTTTGGGGCCATAAGGCTTCCAAACACCTCAAATCACACCAAAGCATACTCCAACACCTGATAAGGACAAATGAATGCAAAATGGACCTAAACATGCCTAATGCCTAACTTATATGATCAAAATGCATAAGATATGGATGCTAAAAACATGTAAATATGCAAGCTATCAACTCCCCCACACTAGACCTTTACTTGTCCTCAAGTAATCTTTTCAAAACACAAGGAGGAGAGACATAGAGATGGAAGCAAATCCAAAAGAAACACTCGTAGCACTCAACTTGACATCCTAAAGAAACATAGCAAATGGCATGAGCAAAACTTCCTATTATGCTCTAGCTTCACAAGGCCTATCAATAACTCTTATGCCTCTACACAAGATGCAATTCTTATCAACCAACAAGATCTCTTAACCAGCCCTCACATTGATTCTCACACACACACGCAAGATGAAGTCTCACCAATGGGCACATGATCTCAATCATTTGGCTAGGTGATCAAATGGTCTAATATGGATGATAATGAGGACCCAATGAACAACTTTCTTTCTTTTAGATTCAACCACTTAGGACCTCAAATTACTTTTCTAAGCTCTAACTCTTTAAGTTTTTCCTTCCCCACTATCTTATTGAATCTTTATTTTTCTTTTTCTTTTCTTTTCTTTTCTTTTCTTTTTTTTTATACATGAAGGGGGAAGGTCAAAAACATCAATTAAGAGCTTCTTATATTTTTATTTTAGGTCCCTAGGGTTCTTCTTTCTTATGATACTCATTAGTTCATCAATCTCAACATTGTTACACTCCAAACCCAAGATATAGACCATTAAGGAACAAAAACCCCACTCACCATCCTAGAAGCTAGCTCAAATGAGGACCCTATGCTAGCAAGAGATGGGAACAAATCCATGTCGCCCCCAATACTCTCAAGATTTGCACATGACAAACTATCAGAAAAGGCCTCACTCATGCAAATCAATGTAGGCTTCAAAGAATGGATAGAGTTCAAGGGTAAGGAAGTGCCATTTGGGTTAACAAAGAGTGGTACAATGGGGAAAAGATAACCCAAATGTGTATGAGATCCATGATCAAGTATGCAAATTCCCATATGCAAGAGAAATTAAGTTCATTCAAGTCTAAGTTCAGGATGGTGCTGGTCTTAAGAACAATGCCAATATCAAGCAAGCAAGCAAGTTTCAAGAAGAGTTTTCAAGGCTCAAAGCATGCAAGCCTTTCAAAAGATGCTTAAGCTACTTGATATGTTTAACTAGGGTGCCAAATTCAGTGCAAACAAGTGCTCTTTACAAGGAAATGCTCCATATGCAAATGAATGCAACCTATATGCTCTAGACTCAATCTTAAGGATGCAAGTGATGCAATCTACATGATTCAAAAATTTAAATTTTTTTTGGATTTTCTATGCAAATATGAATGTATAATGCAATGCATGAGACTCAAAATCACAAAGCAAACATGATCAAATACTTGGTACCTCCCCCACACTTAAATCACACAGTCTGTGTGTGAGTAAGAGAGAAGGAGATACCCCAACAAGACAAAAACAAATGTATATACAAGAAGGGTTGGAGTGATACCTAAGAAGGGTGTTTGGGTGTGGTGTTTGGTGCCGGGGCTAGGAGCTGGCTTGGTTCATAGCAACTAGAGGAGGCTGCTACATGGCAATCATAGGGCTCAGGTGGTTAATCACCTTTCTTCTCTCCTCTAGTGCTTGGCTCAACCTGAAACCCTTGACCACTTTTATTAAAGAAAAATTAAAAGGAAAATGAAATTTGCAAAGCTATGTACAAGGATAACCATGGGACTTCCTCCCAAGTGAGCTTGTTTTGAGTCACTTAGCTTGACTACCTTGTCTCTTGAACTAGTGAGAAGGAGGATCCTTCCTACCTTCAAGTGTGATGGTGAGGACCTGAGAGAGAAGCTCTTGAAGCTTGATTTGGTCACCTTGGAGCTGAGAAGTGATGATGGCTCTAGCACTTGAGAATGGTATGGACCTGCCCTTGTGCTTGATCTTGTACTCAATGACACCATCTTTGAGCTGCTGTGGATGGAGAGTGAGGGTGAGTGGGAGCAAATCAAGAGTTGGAGGATGAGGCTCATTCACCATATTCTTCTTGCCATGAGTGGCCTTTGAGGCTCCACTCATCCCCTCCTTTTTAGCACTTTCCAAGTGCTCACCACACTTCTCTTTAGAGGACTCTCCATCAAGACCTTCTTTTTGACAAACAGCCACTTTATCTTCGGGCTTCTCCACAGCTTGTGCATCACAAGTGATTGTCCCACAATAGTCTGATTCCAATGGAGATTGGAGAGGATAGGAGACAGCTTTGTTGACATTCATTAGGGTGACCATCTTGTTTGGAAAGTCAATGCAAGCTCCAACTGTTGTGAGAAAAGGAGTGCCTAGGATCAAAGGGACTCTCTCTTCAGATGCCATTTCCAAAACAGTGAGGTCAATAGGTATGATGCAGGATCCAATCTTCAAGGGAAAGTCCTTGATTATGCAAAGTGGGGTTGTAGAAGAAGAATCCCCAAAGGTGAGAGGAGGAGTGTCTGGTTCCATGCTTTCAATCTCAATACTCTTCACCATATCAAAGGAAATGACATTCACACTAGCACCACTATCAACAAGGGCATCATCCATAGTTAGTGTACCAAGGGAGCAAGACAAGGTGAACTTCCCTTGAGACTCAAGCTTAGGGAGAGACTTTGGAGGGTTGGGTGGATCAATCTTCAGAATGGAGATGTCCAAAAGATCAGCCACTTCAGCCTGGTGGTCTAGAATGTCCTTGATGAGCATCATCTGGACATGAGCTTCACGCATACCAGATATCTCTGGAAGCTTGACTCCAACATCACTAAGATCTTTCCTGAAGTTTGAGATCACCTTCTTTTGAGCTTTGGTGAGAACTCTTTGGGGAAAGGGGAGCTTATCATATGGTGATAGCTCAAACTCAGTGTGTTCCTGCTCCACTTCTTTCAGCTTGTTGTCTGCTCTTTGCACAGGTGGTGTCTAAGCTTTAGGCTCGGCTTGCTGCAAACTCTTTACCTCAGCCTTCTTGGCAGCATCCCTCAGAATATGTGCTTCAGCTGTGGCCACAACAAATCTCTCAACATCCCCAAACTCAGTGCCAAACATTTCAATCTCATCCTTCCCTTTCTCATGAGTGCACATCTCAATCTTTGAAGAAGTAGTAGAGAGGATGACATTGCAAGATTCCTTGGGATTTTTCTCTGGTTTTCCTGGTAGAGATCCCATTGGACTCTTGGAGGATGAAGACATAGAAGCAACCTGGCTCTCCAAAGCTTTGAGATGAGAGGCAAGTTGCATGTACTTGTTGTTGAGGTCAGAATAGGTTCCATCAATCTTGGCATGGATGTTCTTGAACTCATCACCAATGTTCTTAGCATTTCTTTCTTGAGCTTCTAAGAGTTGCTTGAACATGGACTCCAAATTTGAACTTGGAGCCTGAGCTTGAGAAGAGCTTCCTTAGGGCTGAGTAGGCTGGTTGGCTTGGTAACCTCCTTGTTGATTGTTGGCATGGATGTTCTTGAACTCATCACCAATGTTCTGAGCTTCAGTAGGCTGGTTGTCTTTGCTGGTAGTTGTTTTGGTATTGGAAGTTGGGCTCTTTCCTATACCATGTGCCATTAGCATTGATGAAGCACAGCTCCTCTTGACCTTCTACACCATGAACTTGAGTAGTCCTAGCAGGCTGCTGGTTCCCAATGGAGTTAATCTGCTCTTGCTTAGCCTTCTCTGCAAGAATCTTGTCCAACTTCTCTTGGAGAGATTTCAGGGCCTTCCTTGTATGCTGATCATCTTCATCAGTGCCTCTGTTGACCCTATCATGCTCCTCACTGTAGGCTGAGTCACTTCTGGCCATGTTCTCCACAAGCTCCTCAGCTTCCTGCTCATTTCTGCCCAAGAAGAACCCATTTCTGGCTGTGTCCAATCTGCTCATGAACTCTGGAAGAGCACCTCTGTAGAAGGTACTAAGCAAACTCTCCTTGGTGAAGCCATGATGTGGACATTGAGACCAATAGCCCTTGAACCTCTCCCATGCTTCACTAAAGGTCTCAAGGTTCTTCTGCTGAAAGCTAGAGATCTCATTTCTGATCTTGGCTGTTCTTGAGGTAGAGAAGAATTTCTCTAGGAATGCTCTCTTGCACTCATTCCAAGTTGTGGTAGAGTCACTTGGAAGAGCCTTTTCCCATAGATGTGCCTTGTCTCCCAAAGAGAAGGGAAACAACCTCAGCTTGAAAGCATCTTCAGAGACTCCATTAATCTTGGACAAGCTACAGTAGCTATCAAATGTGTCCAAGTGATCAAGGGGATCCTCCACAGCAAGGCCATGAAACTTGTTGTTCTCAATCAAATGCAGCAGCCCTGATTTGATCTCAAAGTTGTTGTTCTCCACAACTGGTGCTCTTATCCCCAACCTATGACCATGAATGTGAGGTTGATCATAGGCTCCAATGGCTCTAGCTTGGCGTTGTGGCTGTTGTGGCTGGCGCTGTGGTCTTATGTTGTCAGCTCTTGGACCATTGCCATCTTGAGCAGCTCAGTCTTGAGGTTGATACTGGTGTTCATCCATCTCAAACCCCAACCTCTGAATATGAGCATGTTGCTCTTCTTCTCTTCTCCTTTTTGCTATTTCCCTCTCAAGTGTAGCGATCTCTTCAACAGTGGGAACCAGGTTAGTTACACCCCTGCTTCTTGTGTTCATACACCTGAAAATCAAAGGAAGAGGCAAAAGGAGAATCAATATCAAAAGGAAAAAAAATGATTTAGTCTCAAGCAAGTGACTAAATCCCAATGTCACAATCAACCTAGAATTTGGCAACGGCGCCAATTTGATGATAGGACTTTTCTAGGGTCCTAATCAAATGATGTAGTATAAAAGATTTTCGAGCCAGTTCTAAGTGACCACAAAGCAAGGGGAATACAAGTCCATGCTTAATCTAAATGCAATCATTAAATAGGATGATTATTAAACTAAGGCAATATCTAAAATGCAAGAAAATATAAAGCTTTCTTTCTTAAGAGGAGAATGAGACCCATGGATATAGGGACTTGATCTCAAATGATTAAGGTTCAATCCAAGATGCCAACTTTTCAATCAATCTAATTCCTTATGCCTAGACAACAAGACTAAGCAAGCTCTATCTCTAGATGAATGCTCTTTTGCAATGATCACCCAAGTACACCAAATCTCTTTGGCTGTAGTGATCAAAGCAAGCATAAAGAATGAGTCTAATAGCAATCCTAGCTTCTTTGACAACTAATATCTTAGGCAAAGCAAGCTAAAATCATAGATGAGTTGGTTCAGGCATTTCATAGAACACCTTTCCGGCATGAAATTCCTATGGCTCTATGTTTGAGAGGCCAACCCAAATATAGCATTAAGAACACCAAATCAATGCAAGGAAAGGATAGATCTAACACTAAGCACCTTGGATCTACACTTAGTCACTCTCAATCACCCTAACCCATGGATCTTAAATGGATCTACTCACTAATCCACATGCTTACTCTTAAACCCCATGGATCTTAAATGGATCTACTCACTAATCCACATGCTTACTCTTAAACCCATGAGAGATTTAAGCTTAAACATGTAGAGAAAGAAAGGAGATGAAATCAAACAATCAAGAACACAAGATGAGATTAAGATTCAAAGATAAAACTTTCTCAAAGGTTTGTGTTCTTAGAAAGAAAATAACAGAAGTCTCAATCTAGGGATAACATGAGTACTTATACTTGGCTTAAAAGCCATAGAAACATAAAACGAAATTACTAACAAGTCCTTGAGCCAAATGAGCTTCAGCCAATGGGAAGAGGGGTTGGATTTTCGGTCAGGGGTGAACCAGCCTGGTCCAACCCGGTCTGTCCACCCCGGTCCAAGCTTGTCTTGGTCCTTGTCCAGCCCGTCCGGGTTCAGTTCCCTGGTTCTTCCTTCCCGGCCGTCCGGACATGCCTTGATCCATCTCTGCCGACCGGGTGTCCCTTCCCGGACTGGTCTACCCGGTCTGGTCTCCTCCAGCACCACTCAAACGACCGGGTGCCTCTCCCAGGCTCAGTCATCCCGGACCGGACCACTTCCATCCAGCTGCTCTTTTCCCGGCCGGCTGCTTGAACCCGGCCGTCTCTACCCGGCCAGCCTGACATGCTTCAAGTGAATTGATCATAACTCTTCCAATACAGGTCCAAATGACTTGAAACCACTTCCATTGGAAATCTAACTCAATTTTATGTGTCTCCACAAAATCTTAGCAGCAGGAAACATCTTTAAGGCCTCTGTCCATGCTCATCTTTGTCTTGACCAGATCATGGATTTGACTTCTCTTTTCATGGCCAAACTTGATTCTTCATCTCTTTTGGGGCCATAAGCCTTCCAAACACCTCAAATCACACCAAAGCATACTCCAACCCCTGATAAGGAAAAATGAATGCAAAATGGACCTAAACATGCCTAATTCCTAACTTATATGATCAAAATGCATAAGATATGGATGCTAAAAACATGTAAATATGCAAGCTATCACTATGCCACCTGTCATTGAGGGTTGGCCAGGATCGGAGGTCTCTTTGACCTGATCCAGCTCATTTGCCCCTTTAAGTACTATGGTATTCATACTCTTTCTTATAGTCGTAACTATTTTATTACATAGGCTATGTCCGTAGACGTTCAGCATACATATGAGTAGGAAAACATAGTGCTTAAATAATATAAAGTAATTAGATAGAAACCATGGTCCGGAGACCGTACAAGATATCAGCTTGCGAGGTGCCCCGGTGGTTAGGCCATGTTTAACCTCTTATTGCTGCGTGACCCGTGGGGTTTGGCTTGCCTTTCAGACGAGTGTCCTTGTTGGAGGGTTCCTCCTTTTGCTGCAGGGTTCTGCATCTCCTGAGTCCTGGACCGTGCTTGGGATTTTCTGCGTGCCCTAGCCTTTGCGGATCTCCGTGTTGCTGATGCTCGGGGACGATCGTGTCCTATTGACGAAGACTCTTAATTCCTCCGTGAAGCGTGTAGTCACATTCATCCACTGGAGCGAACAGGTTTGGAGATCTGCTGCCATGTTGCGTGTGTCCATTTTATGCTTACTAGGGACCCTCTTCTGAGGAACTCTTCTTGGGGTCTTCGTGCCCCAGTTGTTTATCGCCGGTTGGTAACCGTTGAATTTCTTGGTAACCTCGTCGACGCGAGGCGGAGGACGAGGGTCCTGCGGGGACCAGATCTTGCGGATAGGTGCCTTCTTGAAGGATCTCAGGGAAGACCATGCAAAGCGGTCGGCATTGGTTTTTTGGGAGCTCCCCGGGTTCTGGACCTGCATTCCGCAGAAGGGTCTCCGATTGCCCCAGCTATTGACCCAGGGTCCCCAAGTCTGCGGGACCTTAGGCCTTCTCTGTAATTGCTATAAGATCTTCGTCTTCCCCTTAAGGGTAGTCTGATAGCATGAGCGAGAGTTCTCCTGGTCTCCTTTGAATGCTCGGATGCTTCAGGGTGTAGGAAACTTTACCACCAGATGGAGGGTTGAAGGAACAGCTCCCATTTCATGAATCCAGGGTCGTCCCAGGATCATGTTATATGCCGATTGGCAATCTACGACCAGGAACTTTGTAGACAAGTTGATCCCTTCAGCATATACTGGCAGAAGGACCTCTCCAGCTGTTTGCTTGACTTCGCCGCTGAATCCGATGAGTGGAGTTACCTTGCGCGTCAGGGTGTTGTCTTCTAACACTAGATCCTGGTACGCCGTCAGGAAGATGATATTGCTGGAGGAGCCGTTATCTATTAGTATCCTTTTCACCAAGCAGTTTGCTATGGTGAGAGAGAAAACCAGAGCGTCATGGTGGGGAGCTAGGATCTTCTCTTGCTCCCTTGCCGTGAAGCTTATCTCATCGGTGCCTAGGAGTAGGCGTTTAGGTTGGGTAGTCTCCAGACTATATTTTGCGTTTTGGGTGCTCCTCTTTGCGGCTGCGCGGCTTATACCGCTTACTTTTGAGCCTCCAGATATGACATGAATCACCCGGTCTTGGCGAGGTGGCGAGCTTGGTGCATCTCCTTTTGATTTCCCCGATGCCTCCTTGCTGAGATGAGCTTTGGATTTCTCTGAGAGGAATTCCCGGAGGTGCCCCTTTTGAAGTAGTTCGTTGACCTCGATTCTTAAGGCAACGCAGTCTTCAGTCTTGTGGCCATGATCGCTGTGGAAGTCACACCAAAGCGCGGAGTTCCGGAAGGAGTCAGGTGCTTTCATCTTCTGGCCCATCTGTTGGCCCATCTTCCTTAGCGTATTTATAAGCTCCGGTGTAGATATTGAGAGATGTGAGATATCGGGCCAGGTCGACACGGCCAACCCTTCTTCTTTCTCCAAGGGTCGGTATTGGAACCTGCCCCGGTTTCTGCTTCCAGAGTCTTTAGACCCCTTATGAGAGGGTCTCTCATCTCGGTCTCCCCGGTCTGATCGGGTGGACCTTTGATCTTGCTTGGGTTGAGCCTTGGCATGGGCAGCAACATCCTATTCCCACTTTACCAGAGCCCATGCTCGGGATAGCACATCCTCCATGGTTGTTGGTGTCAAAATCGGTCACGACGGAATCAATGACTGAAAGTCTCTGGAAAATATTTTTTGAAACAAAAAATCTCGAATAATTTGAAAAGAAGTTATACGAGATTTTTCTCAAATTAGAATATCCACTATCTGGTGAGGTCCAAAATGGTTATCTCGAAATCTACGGCCAAAGATCCTTCCAAACTCAAAGATTTCCCGCACAAACGATTAACGGGGGAAAGATCGGGCAAAGGAAAACCCACGGGCAGCAGAGAACCCCTGGCGCCGGCGGCAGGCGAGACGGAGCCGGCCTGGCGCCCGCAGAAAGCCGGCCTGGCGCCGGCGGCAAGCGTCACGAAAGCCGGCCTGGCGCCGGCGGCAAGCCAGCCTGGCGCCGGCGGCACGCGTCACGCGAGCCGGACTGGCGCCGGCGGCACGCGTCACGCGAGCCGGTCTGGCGCCGGCGGCACGCGTCACGCGAGCCGGCCTGGCGCCGGCGGCAAGCGTCACGCGAGCCAGTCTGGCGCCGGCGGCAAGCCGGCTTGGCGCCGGCAGCAAGCGTTATGCGAGCCGGCCTGGCACCGGCGGCAAGCCGGCCTGGCGCCGGCGCAAGCGTTATGCGAGCTTGCCTGGCGCTGGCGGCAAGCGTTACGCGAGCTGGCCTGGCGCCGGCGGCAAGCTCCCTGGCGCCGGTCGACGGTCCTCGTCCTTGTCTCGGTCCCATCATGCTCGGTCTGATCCCATCTTGGCTTGCTTGGATCAATCCTCATGATTTTGATACGATCACGGCTACGGAATAAACATCTTTCGATTCGAATCGATTGGAATCATCCTCGATGTTTTACGACAAAAATTAGAAGGATTGGATTTCTCGTAGAAGATATCATTTAAAACAAGATCGATTAACTCGAACATCGATCCTTTAGGCTATACGGTTTATTTTACGAGAAAGAAAGTCTTTCCGAGAAATCGTATAAAATGTTCAACGACTTAAGACAAGTCCACGGGCTTACTTACGATTTTAAGAATTCAGGCTCAATCAGGCTATGACGGTTTATCCGATTTCCCGAACATCGGATAAACATCAAGTCACCGAAAAATAGGGGAAAACTCGAGGATAATTACGAAGATCGACGAAAATGGAATACTTCCCGAAGAGATAAACTTGGGCCCAAAGGCGAGGTCCATCATCCTAAGGCAAACCGACCTAGGAGTGGGTATATAAGGAGAGCAAGAGCAGAGGAGAAGGGATCCAAAAATCCTAGAATCTAGACTTAGAGAACTCCTGCTAGCTTAGAGAACTTAGAACTTAGGCGGTTAGGCCAGCGAGGCAGGACTTAGAACGTCTGGCCGTCTCTTGTTCTAGTTTTATCTTCTCCGCAGACTCTCTTGTTCTAGTTTTATCTTCTCCGCAGACCCCTGTTCCTCTCGGAAGGATCTAACCATTCTTGTACTCAGAGCTCCGCACATAGAAACCCTAGGCATTATCTTCGACATGCCCGTTTCTATGACAAACGCTCATACTAGACGAACCAGGCCCTAGAACGTCTGGCCGCCTCCTGCTCGCAAATCTCCGCTCCTCTCGGAAGGATCGGACAATTCTTTTACTTAAGAGCTCCGCACATAGAAACCCTAGGCGTTATCTTCGACATGCCTGTTTCAATGACAAACGCTCATACTAGACGAACCCGCCCAGACGGTTCGATCTCTTGTTCAATTCTTTCTAACTGAACTACGTCCGACTTGATCCTCCAAAGGGGTACGTAGGCAGCCTTTCTTAAGGTCCAGTCCCAAATCTTAACAAAACCTTTTCCGAATTTATTCGGTCACTTGCCGTTGGCTGTCGCAGAGAATCCGGACCTTCAGGGAAAGTTGGGTTAACTTGGCTTTCCTCCGTTTTTATTCATTAAAATCGACGGTGTGAATTTCGGTTCCCACAATGGTTTCGCATGGGTACATGGTTAGCTCTTTGTGGAGCCCTCCATCTGGAAGTAACCCTCTCTTGAAGGCAGAGATCGCGGTAGGGATGCTGCATTAAGGGATCGCCACTTTCTCTTGGTTGAAGCGGGCTATGTAGTCCTGCAAGGGCTCTATCCGGTATTGGAGTACCTCGTAGAGACCATCCGAAGTTTTCTCCAGGCTCCTGCTGCTTGCGAATTGCTCTACAAACTTGTCACTCAGGCTCGCAAAGGAGGATATGGACCTGATGGGAAGATTGATGTACCATTGCAAGGCAGGTCCGATCAAAGTGGAACTGAACCCTTTGCACATGGTGGCTTCACGAGATTCTTTAGGAAGTGCCACCGCTAGCATCCTTTGCTTGTTGATCGACCATGGATTTTACCCATTTTTAGCCATGTTCTATAGGTGTTTTTATATATATTTACTATGATATAGAGTCTATTTAGAGTATTTACAGGTTCAGGTACGTTCTGGAGAAATATGGTGATTTTGGAGTCTTTTGAGGTGCAGAACTGCACAGACATGTCAGATGTTTATCTATGGATGGAGATCTTTCCACCGTTAGATTGAGCCTATCTTTTGACACAAGATAGAGCTTTGAGTTATATTTCCAATGCCACCGGTTTGGGGTCAATCAGTATACTGTAGCAGAAGTTATGCCCGTTTTACTGAAGAGTGGTCACTCTGCCTCGCGAGAGGAAGCCGTCGAGAATATAAAGGAGTGTCGATCGATTCACCACTGTGCATATCGATCGACAGGCATTACAGAATGTGGCCCGAGAATATTTAATTACTGACTGAAGCCCAGAAGTAATCCTAAATTACTATAATACCCTTGGACGACCAGAAACCCTATTTATGTTATTTCTAAGCCATTGTTGACGGCTACGCTTTTCTTTGTGCTTTTATATTCTATTTTTCTCTTTGTTGGGAGAGAAGGGAGGAAATCCTATCAGAGTCCTCCTGGAACTCCATTGGTTTTTATTATCTATTCTATATCAGTTTTATATCTATTCATCTATGATTTCTGTGACAAACTTCATGTCTGAATAGATCCACCTGTTGGATTTAGGGTTCAGATAGGTTATGTGGGATTAGCCCCAGCCTACTCCTGCTATAGTTGTGATATTTTGTTAGGATGTTCTTAATGCTTGTTTCTAGAGTCATGAACTAGAACATGAACTTGGATTGCATTATTCATTTAATATAATTCCCGATAACATCCTAAACATGCTATGACCTTCTTATGACAAGCGGAAGCTGATCTAAGATTATGGTGAGCATTGTATCAACTCGCGCATAAGTTCTGCTTAGAGCCGTATCGATCGATACTCCTATAGAGTAATCGATCGACGTAGCTAGAGGTGTATCGGTCGATATTCCTATCGAATAATCGATCGATACTATCGGCGATAATAGCTGACCGCAAACACCATTTAGCATCTAAGTAATATATGGTCTAAATATTGCGAGAGCTGATGGATTCATTTAATAGTGTTGAGCTCTGACATATCATGCAAGCAACTTGTTAGCATTTGTAGTACTTATAATCCTGATCACCTGAATAGAAAGCCTAAGTCTAGCAACCATCCTTCCATCAAAAAACTCCTTGCCTTGTTGAATAATTGTCTTGTTCAACTTGTTTAATATTTTGTTTACTGCTTTATTTATTTATTTACTGCTTTAAACCTATTTGCCTAGCTTAATCATATAACTATTAGATCTGATTGGTTCTCTAGCTCCTTGTGGATTCGATCCCTAAGTACTATAACTGAACCTCTTATTTGAGAGAGTAAAGTCACTCGTTAGGGTAATTTGAGTGATATCAAATTTGGCGCCGCTGCCGGGGAGCTTTGATCGCCATTAGATCTTGTTTAGTTAGATTTAGTCTATGTTTTGTTACTGTTCGAAAATTCTCATAATTTTTTTCTTCTTTTTTAGGTACATACATCTTAGTACCAGGAAACAATGAAGAGAGGATTTCTAGGTCCTTCAAAAAAGGAGCCTGCTGGTTTTTGCACGATCCGTAAGTCTACGAAGGAAGTATCGATAGACACCCTCCAAGCAGCATCGATCGACAGCGTGAGCCAAGCATCAAACGACACTATTCATCATGTGTCGGAAAAAACTATTCATCACGGACTGTTCATCCTGTTACTGTTCATCCGGGTACTGTTCACCGTAATACTATTCATCTGTACTGTTCATACTGACACTATTCATCATGATACTATTCATTCTGTGTCAGAAAATACTGTTCATCCCGGATCGATCAACACTATTCACCCGACGTCGATCGATACTATTCACCCGACGTCGATCGACACTGATCATCGCGGTACTGTTCACCGAGGTACTGTTTACCTCGGCACTGTTCACCCGATGTCGATCGACACTGTTCATCCCCCGTCGATCGACCCTGTTCATCCCCTGTCGATCGACACTGTTCATCCCTCGTCGATCGACACTGTTCATCCCCCGTCGATCGACACTGTTCGTTGGAAAAAATTTCAGCGACACTGTAGCAAATCGAGAGAAAAGGCTTGACAAGATGATTGAAGATCGGGACCACTCATGTCAAGAAGCCAGATTATTGATTTTGTCTACAGCAAGCAGAATGAAGATTTTGAAATCCCGACCACTCATGTCAAGAAGCCAGACATTCAAGTTCACCATGCAGATGAGGGTACGCAAAGGGACGAACTGAACAAAGGACAGCTAGTCAACCATAGTACGGTTGAGGATGATGAACAAGATGGATCTAGTAAACCAAGAAGAGCAGAAGAAGCTGATACAAGAGATCCAACTTCAGCATCGATCGACAGTAGTACATCAGAATCGATCGATGTCGGCATTTCAGAAACGTTCGATACAGACTTTCGTCATCGATCAATACCTTCTGTAATACCTGATGCTACTGCTATGAACGATGGGACTGGACGACAGAAGGCACTTAGAGATTACGACTGACCTAGGGATTTATATGCTAAAAGGTCTGCATTGCGTCGTTCAACATTTCAGAATACTGCCCTGGAGCTAAACCCTGCATATATCTCTCTTGTTGGTAAGCATCCCTTTCATGGTCTTCCTCATGAAGATCCCATTACCCACCTCGAATCTTTCGAAGATCTAGCATCAACCATTAAAAGCAATGGAGTCTCTGAAGACTACTACTTCTGAAAACTATTTCCATACTCTCTTGCTGGTGATGCAGCTCATTGGTTGAAAAAGCTACCACCAGGATCTCTCACTGCTTGGAATGACATTGCAAACGCTTTCGTCAACGATTTTCTCTATGATGCTGCAGCAACTCTAGAAATTGAGATGAGATCTATGATGGAATATATGGTGGAAGATGATGAACAACATTTGTCTGGAGAATTGAGTAACTTAGAAGAAGCTGCTATTAGTGAAATGAGCTCATCATCGATCGATACCCTAACCTTAACATCGATCGCCACGAGCACCTCAGAATCGATCGATATAGACTTTTGTCATTGATCGATACCACTTGAAATCCCTGAAAGTTTGAGTTGTCCTCAGGAAATTGCAGACTCAACACAGAAGAGCATTGAAGTATCGAGTTGTTATCCTGACCAAAAAGTAGAAAAAGAGATCACCATGGAAGATTTCTTGGAACTATAAGAATTCTTAGAGTTAGAGGATGGACAACAGCTTCGAGATTTGGATTTCAGTGAAGAAGTAACTATGGAAGACTTCTTGGAGCTGGAGGAATGGCTTGAAGATTTAGATCAGAACTCGAAGCAGAAGCTTGATGATCAGCACAGTTCGGGAAAAGGTCTGGAAATTTCAACAAAGACTGACGACATCGATCGACATAAACCTTATGAGATCGATCAACAACCACCCTACCTCGTCGGTCTACACCCACCCTACGCCATCGATCGACAGTCGCCATACATCATGGATCTACACACACTCGACTGCATCGATCGACACTCACCCGTTGCATTGATCGATACCCATGTTTGGATGAACTATCAGGATATCCGATTGAACCAGGACCGATTGAGGAGATAATGCACATGTCTAAGACCTCACACCCTGCTGTCCCTAAATATCAGAGACCACCTATCTGGACAGAAGAAGCTGATGGGTTTCACAAAAGAGTGAAGAGGATATATGACCCTGTGAAGCTTATGGTTCCATTTGCAGTGTTTGAAGCTGAATCTCCTATCCCACCAGATAAAAGTGTGTATCTGAGTTCTTACATTGAGGTATTGGATGATCAACAGCACGTAGAAGCTTCTCAGAATGGCCTGCGAATTATAGATGAAGTAGATAAAGGCCCAACAGAAGCACCATCGAGGAACATAAGCAATCCGAAATTGATCGACTGTACCACTTCATCATCGATCGACACCTATCAAATACCATCGATCGACACCCTTCGCGAATCAGAGCAGAATGAGTTTGAAGTGTGTCAAAATCTTTTTGATGGAGGCACCACCATGCGGTCAGACAAGTCTGGGGGAAAGAAGAGGGGGAATTGGAAGAAGAGGAAAAGGATCAAGGAAGATCCTCAGTTATCAGTGATTCCTCACTTCTCAGATGGTATCAGGAAATTCAGAGTGCGCAGCAGATGCTTCTCACAAAAAAAAATGATTTAGTCTCAAGCAAGTGACTAAATCCCAATGTCACAATCAACCTAGAATTTGGCAACGGCGCCAATTTGATGATAGGACTTTTCTAGGGTCCTAATCAAATGATGTAGTATAAAAGATTTTCGAACCAGTTCTAAGTGACCACAAAGCAAAGGGAATACAAGTTCATGCTTAATCTAAATGCAATCATTAAATAGGATGATTATTAAACTAAGGCAATATCTAAAATGCAAAAAAATATAAAGCTTTCTTTCTTATGAGGAGAATGAGACCCATGGGTATAGGGACTTGATCTCAAATGATTAAGGTTCAATCCAAGATGCCAACTTTTCAATCAATCTAATTCCTTATGCCTAGACAACAAGACTAAGCAAGCTCTATCTCTAGATGAATGCTCTTTTGCAATGATCACCCAAGTACACCAAATCTCTTTGGCTGTAGTGATCAAAGCAAGCATAAAGAATGAGTCTAATAGCAATCCTAGCTTCTTTGACAACTAATCTCTTAGGCAAAGCAAGCTAAAAGCATAGATGAGTTGGTTCAGGCATTTCATAGAACACCTTTCCGGCATGAAATGCCTATGGCTCTATGTTTGAGAGGCCAACCCAAATATAGCATTAAGAACACCAAATCAATGCAAGGAAAGGATAGATCTAACACTAAGCACCTTGGATCTACACTTAGTCACTCTCAATCACCCTAAACCATGGATCTTAAATGGATCTACTCACTAATCCACATGCTTACTCTTAAACCCATGAGAGATTTAAGCTTAAACATGTAGAGAAAGAAAGGAGATGAAATCAAACAATCAAGAACACAAGATGAGATTAAGATTCAAAGATAAAACTTTCTCAAAGGTTTGTGTTCTTAGAAAGAAAATAACATAAGTCTCAATCTAGGGATAACATGAGTACTTATACTTGGCTTAAAAGCCCTAGAAACATAAAACGAAATTACTAAAAAGTCCTTGAGCCAAATGAGCTTCAGCCAATGGGAAGAGGGGTTGGATTTTCGGTCAGGGGTGAACCAGCCTGGTCCAACCCGTTCTGGCCACCCCGGTCCAAGCTTGTCTTGGTCCTTGTCCAGCCCGTCCGGGTTCAGTTCCCTGGTTCTTTCTTCCCGGCCGTCCGGACATGCCTTTATCCATCTCTGCCGACCGGGTGTCCCTTCCCGGACTGGTCTACCCGGTCTGGTCTCCTCCAGCACCACTCAAACGACCGGGTGCCTCTCTTAGGCTCAGTCATCCCGGACCGGACCACTTCCATCCAGCTGCTCTTTTCCCGGCCGGCTGCTTGAACCCGGCCGTCTCTACCCGGCCAGCCTGACATGCTTCAAGTGAATTGATCATAACTCTTCCAATACAGGTCCAAATGCCTTGAAACCACTTCCATTGGAAATCTAACTCAATTTTCTGTGTCTCCACAAAATCTTAGCAGCAGGAAACATCTCTAAGGCCTCTGTCCATGCTCATCTTTGTCTTGACCAGATCATGGATTTGACTTCTCTTTTCATGGCCAAACTTGATTCTTCATCTCTTTTGGGGCCATAAGGCTTCCAAACACCTCAAATCACACCAAAGCATACTCCAATCCCTGATAAGGAAAAATGAATGCAAAATGGACCTAAACATGCCTAATGCCTAAAGAAACACTCGTAGCACTCAACTTGACATCCTAAAGAAACATAGCAAATGGCATGAGCAAAACTTCCTATTATGCTCTAGCTTCACAAGGCCTATCAATAACTCTTATGCCTCTACACAAGATGCAATGCTTATCAACCAACAAGATCTCTTAACCAGCCCTCACATCGATTCTCACACACACACGCAAGATGAAGTCTCACCAATGGGCACATGATCTCAATCATTTGGCTAGGTGATCAAATGGTCTAATATGGATGATAATGAGGACCCAATGAACAACTTTCTTTCTTTTAGATTCAACCACTTAGGACCTCAAATTACTTTTCTAAGCTCTAACTCTTTAAGTTTTTCCTTCCCCACTATCTTATTGAATCTTTATTTTTCTTTTTCTTTTCTTTTCTTTTCTTTTCTTTTTTTTTATACATGAAGGGGGAAGGTCAAAAACATCAATTAAGAGCTTCTTATATTTTTATTTTAGGTCCCTAGGGTTCTTCTTTCTTATGATACTCATTAGTTCATCAATCTCAACATTGTTACACTCCAAACCCAAGATATAGACCATTAAGGAACAAAAACCCCACTCACCATCCTAGAAGCTAGCTCAAATGAGGACCCTATGCTAGCAAGAGATGGGAACAAATCCATGTCGCCCCCAATACTCTCAAGATTTTGCACATGACAAACTATCAGAAAAGGCCTCACTCATGCAAATCAATGTAGGCTTCAAAGAATGGATAGAGTTCAAGGGTAAGGAAGTGCCATTTGGGTTAACAAAGAGTGGTACAATGGGGAAAAGATAACCCAAATGTGTATGAGATCCATGATCAAGTATGCAAATTCCCATATGCAAGAGAAATTAAGTTCATTCAAGTCTAAGTTCAGGATGGTGCTGGTCTTAAGAACAATGCCAATATCAAGCAAGCAAGCAAGTTTCAAGAAGAGTTTTCAAGGCTCAAAGCATGCAAGCCTTTCAAAAGATGCTTAAGCTACTTGATATGTTTAACTAGGGTGCCAAATTCAGTGCAAACAAGTGCTCTTTACAAGGAAATGCTCCATATGCAAATGAATGCAACCTATATGCTCTAGACTCAATCTTAAGGATGCAAGTGATGCAATCTACATGATTCAAAAATTTAAATTTTTTTTGGATTTTCTATGCAAATATGAATGTACAATGCAATGCATGAGACTCAAAATCACAAAGCAAACATGATCAAATACTTGGTACCTCCCCCACACTTAAATCACACAGTCTGTGTGTGAGTAAGAGAGAAGGAGATACCCCAACAAGACAAAAACAAATGTATATACAAGAAGGGTTGGAGTGATACCTAAGAAGGGTGTTTGGGTGTGGTGTTTGGTGCCGGGGCTAGGAGCTGGCTTGGTTCATAGCAACTAGAGGAGGCTGCTACATGGCAATCATAGGGCTCAGGTGGTTAATCACCTTTCTTCTCTCCTCTAGTGCTTGGCTCAACCTGAAACCCTTGACCACTTTTATTAAAGAAAAATTAAAAGGAAAATGAAATTTGCAAAGCTATGTACAAGGATAACCATGGGACTTCCTCCCAAGTGAGCTTGTTTTGAGTCACTTAGCTTGACTACCTTGTCTCTTGAACTAGTGAGAAGGAGGATCCTTCCCACCTTCAAGTGTGATGGTGAGGACCTGAGAGAGAAGCTCTTGAAGCTTGATTTGGTCACCTTGGAGCTGAGAAGTGATGATGGCTCTAGCACTTGAGAATGGTATGGACCTGCCCTTGTGCTTGATCTTGTACTCAATGACACCATCTTTGAGCTGCTGTGGATGGAGAGTGAGGGTGAGTGGGAGCAAATCAAGAGTTGGAGGATGAGGCTCATTCACCATATTCTTCTTGCCATGAGTGGCCTTTGAGGCTCCACTCATCCCCTCCTTTTTAGCACTTTCCAAGTGCTCACGACACTTCTCTTTAGAGGACTCTCCATCAAGACCTTCTTTTTGACAAACAGCCACTTTATCTTCGGGCTTCTCCACAGCTTGTGCATCACAAGTGATTGTCCCACAATAGTCTGATTCCAATGGAGATTGGAGAGGATAGGAGACAGCTTTGTTGACATTCATTAGGGTGACCATCTTGTTTGGAAAGTCAATGCAAGCTCCAACTGTTGTGAGAAAAGGAGTGCCTAGGATCAAAGGGACTCTCTCTTCAGATGCCATTTCCAAAACAGTGAGGTCAATAGGTATGGTGCAGGATCCAATCTTCAAGGGAAAGTCCTTGATTATGCAAAGTGGGGTTGTAGAAGAAGAATCCCCAAAGGTGAGAGGAGGAGTGTCTGGTTCCATGCTTTCAATCTCAATACTCTTCACCATATCAAAGGAAATGACATTCACACTAGCACCACTATCAACAAGGGCATCATCCATAGTTAGTGTACCAAGGGAGCAAGACAAGGTGAACTTCCCTTGAGACTCAAGCTTAGGGAGAGACTTTGGAGGGTTGGGTGGATCAATCTTCAGAATGGAGATGTCCAAAAGATCAGCCACTTCAGCCTGGTGGTCTAGAATGTCCTTGATGAGCATCATCTGGACATGAGCTTCACGCATACCAGATATCTCTGGAAGCTTGACTCCAACATCACTAAGATCTTTCCTGAAGTTTGAGATCACCTTCTTTTGAGCTTTGGTGAGAACTCTTTGGGGAAAGGGGAGCTTATCATATGGTGATAGCTCAAACTCAGTGTGTTCCTGCTCCACTTCTTTCAGCTTGTTGTCTGCTCTTTGCACAGGTGGTGTCTAAGCTTTAGGCTCGGCTTGCTGCAAACTCTTTACCTCAGCCTTCTTGGCAGCATCCCTCAGAATATGTGCTTCAGCTGTGGCCACAACAAATCTCTCAACATCCCCAAACTCAGTGCCAAACATTTCAATCTCATCCTTCCCTTTCTCATGAGTGCACATCTCAATCTTTGAAGAAGTAGTAGAGAGGATGACATTGCAAGATTCCTTGGGATTTTTCTCTGGTTTTCCTGGTAGAGATCCCATTGGACTCTTGGAGGATGAAGACATAGAAGCAACCTGGCTCTCCAAAGCTTTGAGATGAGAGGCAAGTTGCATGTACTTGTTGTTGAGGTCAGAATAGGTTCCATCAATCTTGGCATGGATGTTCTTGAACTCATCACCAATGTTCTTAGCATTTCTTTCTTGAGCTTCTAAGAGTTGCTTGAACATGGACTCCAAATTTGAACTTGGAGCCTGAGCTTGAGAAGAGCTTCCTTAGGGCTGAGTAGGCTGGTTGGCTTGGTAACCTCCTTGTTGATTGTTGGCATGGATGTTCTTGAACTCATCACCAATGTTCTGAGCTTCAGTAGGCTGGTTGTCTTTGCTGGTAGTTGTTTTGGTATTGGAAGTTGGGCTCTTTCCTATACCATGTGCCATTAGCATTGATGAAGCACAGCTCCTCTTGACCTTCTACACCATGAACTTGAGTAGTCCTAGCAGGCTGCTGGTTCCCAATGGAGTTAATCTGCTCTTGCTTAGCCTTCTCTGCAAGAATCTTGTCCAACTTCTCTTGGAGAGATTTCAGGGCCTTCCTTGTATGCTGATCATCTTCATCAGTGCCTCTGTTGACCCTATCATGCTCCTCACTGTAGGCTGAGTCACTTCTGGCCATGTTCTCCACAAGCTCCTCAGCTTCCTGCTCATTTCTGCCCAAGAAGAACCCATTTCTGGCTGTGTCCAATCTGCTCATGAACTCTGGAAGAGCACCTCTGTAGAAGGTACTAAGCAAACTCTCCTTGGTGAAGCCATGATGTGGAAATTGAGACCAATAGCCCTTGAACCTCTCCCATGCTTCACTAAAGGTCTCAAGGTTCTTCTGCTGAAAGCTAGAGATCTCATTTCTGATCTTGGCTGTTCTTGAGGTAGAGAAGAATTTCTCTAGGAATGCTCTCTTGCACTCATCTTAAGTTGTGATAGAGTCACTTGGAAGAGCCTTTTCCCATAGATGTGCCTTGTCTCCCAAAGAGAAGGGAAACAACCTCAGCTTGAAAGCATCTTCAGAGACTCCATTAATCTTGGACAAGCTACAGTAGCTATCAAATGTGTCCAAGTGATCAAGGGGATCCTCCACAGCAAGGCCATGAAACTTGTTGTTCTCAATCAAATGCAGCAGCCCTGATTTGATCTCAAAGTTGTTGTTCTCCACAACTGGTGCTCTTATCCCCAACCTATGACCATGAATGTGAGGTTGATCATAGGCTCCAATGGCTCTAGCTTGGCGTTGTGGCTGTTGTGGCTGGCGCTGTGGTCTTATGTTGTCAGCTCTTGGACCATTGCCATCTTGAGCAGCTCAGTCTTGAGGTTGATGCTGGTGTTCATCCATCTCAAACCCCAACCTCTGAATATGAGCATGTTGCTCTTCTTCTCTTCTCCTTTTTGCTATTTCCCTCTCAAGTGTAGCGATCTCTTCAACAGTGGGAACCAGGTTAGTTATACCCCTGCTTCTTGTGTTCATACACCTGAAAATCAAAGGAAGAGGCAAAAGGAGAATCAATATCAAAAGGAAAAAAAATGATTTAGTCTCAAGCAAGTGACTAAATCCCAATGTCACAATCAACCTAGAATTTGGCAACGGCGCCAATTTGATGATAGGACTTTTCTAGGGTCCTAATCAAATGATGTAGTATAAAAGATTTTCGAACCAGTTCTAAGTGACCACAAAGCAAGGGGAATACAAGTCCATGCTTAATCTAAATGCAATCATTAAATAGGATGATTATTAAACTAAGGCAATATCTAAAATGCAAGAAAATATAAAGCTTTCTTTCTTAAGAGGAGAATGAGACCCATGGGTATAGGGACTTGATCTCAAATGATTAAGGTTCAATCCAAGATGCCAACTTTTCAATCAATCTAATTCCTTATGCCTAGACAACAAGACTAAGCAAGCTCTATCTCTAGATGAATGCTCTTTTGCAATGATCACCCAAGTACACCAAATCTCTTTGGCTGTAGTGATCAAAGCAAGCATAAAGAATGAGTCTAATAGCAATCCTAGCTTCTTTGACAACTAATATCTTAGGCAAAGCAAGCTAAAATCATAGATGAGTTGGTTCAGGCATTTCATAGAACACCTTTCCGGCATGAAATTCCTATGGCTCTATGTTTGAGAGGCCAACCCAAATATAGCATTAAGAACACCAAATCAATGCAAGGAAAGGATAGATCTAACACTAAGCACCTTGGATCTACACTTAGTCACTCTCAATCACCCTAACCCATGGATCTTAAATGGATCTACTCACTAATCCACATGCTTACTCTTAAACCCCATGGATCTTAAATGGATCTACTCACTAATCCACATGCTTACTCTTAAACCCATGAGAGATTTAAGCTTAAACATGTAGAGAAAGAAAGGAGATGAAATCAAACAATCAAGAACACAAGATGAGATTAAGATTCAAAGATAAAACTTTCTCAAAGGTTTGTGTTCTTAGAAAGAAAATAACAGAAGTCTCAATCTAGGGATAACATGAGTACTTATACTTGGCTTAAAAGCCATAGAAACATAAAACGAAATTACTAACAAGTCCTTGAGCCAAATGAGCTTCAGCCAATGGGAAGAGGGGTTGGATTTTCGGTCAGGGGTGAACCAGCCTGGTCCAACCCGGTCTGTCCACCCCGGTCCAAGCTTGTCTTGGTCCTTGTCCAGCCCGTCCGGGTTCAGTTCCCTGGTTCTTCCTTCCCGGCCGTCCGGACATGCCTTGATCCATCTCTGCCGACCGGGTGTCCCTTCCCGTACTGGTCTACCCGGTCTGGTCTCCTCCAGCACCACTCAAACGACCGGGTGCCTCTCCCAGGCTCAGTCATCCCGGACCGGACCACTTCCATCCAGCTGCTCTTTTCCCGGCCGGCTGCTTGAACCCGGCCGTCTCTACCCGGCCAGCCTGACATGCTTCAAGTGAATTGATCATAACTCTTCCAATACAGGTCCAAATGACTTGAAACCACTTCCATTGGAAATCTAACTCAATTTTATGTGTCTCCACAAAATCTTAGCAGCAGGAAACATCTTTAAGGCCTCTGTCCATGCTCATCTTTGTCTTGACCAGATCATGGATTTGACTTCTCTTTTCATGGCCAAACTTGATTCTTCATCTCTTTTGGGGCCATAAGCCTTCCAAACACCTCAAATCACACCAAAGCATACTCCAACCCCTGATAAGGAAAAATGAATGCAAAATGGACCTAAACATGCCTAATGCCTAACTTATATGATCAAAATGCATAAGATATGGATGCTAAAAACATGTAAATATGCAAGCTATCACTATGCCACCTGTCATTGAGGGTTGGCCAGGATCGGAGGTCTCTTTGACCTGATCCAGCTCATTTGCCCCTTTAAGTACTATGGTATTCATACTCTTTCTTATAGTCGTAACTATTTATTACATAGGCTATGTCCGTAGACGTTCAGCATACATATGAGTAGGAAAACATAGTGCTTAAATAATATAAAGTAATTAGATAGAAACCATGGTCCGGAGACCGTACAAGATATCAGCTTGCGAGGTGCCCCGGTGGTTAGGCCATGTTTAACCTCTTATTGCTGCGTGACCCGTGGGGTTTGGCTTGCCTTTCAGACGAGTGTCCTTGTTGGAGGGTTCCTCCTTTTGCTGCAGGGTTCTGCATCTCCTAAGTCCTGGACCGTGCTTGGGATTTTCTGCGTGCCCTAGCCTTTGCGGATCTCCGTGTTGCTGATGCTCGGGGACGATCGTGTCCTATTGACGAAGACTCTTAATTCCTCCGTGAAGCGTGTAGTCACATTCATCCACTGGAGCGAACAGGTTTGGAGATCTGCTGCCTGGTTGCGTGTGTCCATTTTATGCTTACTAGGGACCCTCTTCTGAGGAACTCTTCTTGGGGTCTTCGTGCCCCAGTTGTTTATCGCCGGTTGGTAACCGTTGAAGTTCTTGGTAACCTCGTCGACGCGAGGCGGAGGACGAGGGTCCTGCGGGGACCAGATCTTGCGGATAGGTGCCTTCTTGAAGGATCTCAGGGAAGACCATGCAAAGCGGTCGGCATTGGTTTTTTGGGAGCTCCCCGGGTTCTGGACCTGCATTCCGCGGAAGGGTCTCCGATTGCCCCAGCTATTGACCCAGGGTCCCCAAGTCTGCGGGACCTTAGGCCTTCTCTGTAATTGCTATAAGATCTTCGTCTTCCCCTTAAGGGTAGTCTGATAGCATGAGCGAGAGTTCTCCTGGTCTCCTTTGAATGCTCGGATGCTTCAGGGTGTAGGGAACTTTACCACCAGATGGAGGGTTGAAGGAACAGCTCCCATTTCATGAATCCAGGGTCGTCCCAGGATCATGTTATATGCCGATTGGCAATCTACGACCAGGAACTTGGTAGACAAGTTGATCCCTTCAGCATATACTGGCAGAAGGACCTCTCCAGCTGTTTGCTTGACTTCGCCGCTGAATCCGATGAGTGGAGTTACCTTGCGCGTCAGGGTGTTGTCTTCTAACACTAGATCCTGGTACGCCGTCAGGAAGATGATATTGCTGGAGGAGCCGTTATCTATTAGTATCCTTTTCACCAAGCAGTTTGCTATGGTGAGAGAGAAAACCAGAGCGTCATGGTGGGGAGCTAGGATCTTCTCTTGCTCCCTTGCCGTGAAGCTTATCTCATCGGTGCCTAGGAGTAGGCGTTTAGGTTGGGTAGTCTCCAGACTATATTTTGCGTTTTGGGTGCTCCTCTTTGCGGCTGCGCGGCTTATACCGCTTACTTTTGAGCCTCCAGATATGACGTGAATCACCCGGTCTTGGCGAGGTGGCGAGCTTGGTGCATCTCCTTTTGATTTCCCCGATGCCTCCTTGCTGAGATGAGCTTTGGATTTCTCTGAGAGGAATTCCCGGAGGTGCCCCTTTTGAAGTAGTTCGTTGACCTCGATTCTTAAGGCAACGCAGTCTTCAGTCTTGTGGCCATGATCGCTGTGGAAGTCACACCAAAGCGCGGAGTTCCGGAAGGAGTCAGGTGCTTTCATCTTCTGGCCCATCTGTTGGCCCATCTTCCTTAGCGTATTTATAAGCTCCGGTGTAGATATTGAGAGATGCGAGATATCGGGCCAGGTCGACACGGCCATCCCTTCTTCTTTCTCCAAGGGTCGGTATTGGAACCTGCCCCGGTTTCTGCTTCCAGAGTCTTTAGACCCCTTATGAGAGGGTCTCTCATCTCGGTCTCCCAGGTCTGATCGGGTGGACCTTTGATCTTGCTTGGGTTGAGCCTTGGCACGGGCAGCAACATCCTATTCCCACTTTACTAGAGCCCATGCTCGGGATAGCACATCCTCCATGGTTGTTGGTGTCAAAATCGATCACGACGGAATCAATGACTGAAAGTCTCTGGAAAGTATTTCTTGAAACAAAAAGTCTCGGATAATTTGAAAAGAAGTTATACGAGATTTTTCTCCAATTAGAATATCCACTATCTGGTGAGGTCCAAAATGGTTATCTCGAAATCTACGGCCAAAGATCCTTCCAACTCAAAGATTTCCCGCACGAACGATTAACGGGGGAAAGATCGGGCAAAGGAAAACCCACGGGCAGCAGAGAACCCCTGGCGCCGGCGGCAGGCGAGACGGAGCCGGCATGGCGCCCGCAGAAAGCCGGCCTGGCGCCGGCGGCAAGCGTCACGCAAGCCGGCCTGGCGCCGGCGGCAAGCCAGCCTGGCGCCGGCGGCACGCGTCACGCGAGCCGGACTGGCGCCGGCGGCACGCGTCACGCGAGCCGGTCTGGCACCGGCGGCACGCGTCACGCGAGCCGGCCTGGCGCCGGCGGCAAGCGTCACGCGAGCCAGTCTGGCGCCGGCGGCAAGCCGGCTTGGCGCCGGCAGCAAGCGTTACGCGAGCCGGCCTTGCACCGGCGGCAAGCCGGCCTGGCGCCGGCGCAAGCGTTATGCGAGCTTGCCTGGCGCTGGCGGCAAGCGTTACGCGAGCTGGCCTGGCGCCGGCGGCAAGCTCCCTGGCGCCGGTCGACGGTCCTCGTCCTTGTCTCGGTCCCATCATGCTCGGTCTGATCCCATCTTGGCTTGCTTGGATCAATCCTCATGATTTTGATACGATCACGGCTACGGAATAAACATCTTTCGATTCGAATCGATTGGAATCATCCTCGATGTTTTACGACAAAAATTAGAAGGATTGGATTTCTCGTAGAAGATATCATTTAAAACAAGATCGATTAACTCGAACATCGATCCTTTAGGCTATACGGTTTATTTTACGAGAAAGAAAGTCTTTCCGAGAAATCGTATAAAATGTTCAACGACTTAAGACAAGTCCACGGGCTTACTTACGATTTTAAGAATTCAGGCTCAATCAGGCTATGACGGTTTTATCCGATTTCCCGAACATCGGATAAACATCAAGTCACCGAAAAATAGGGGGAAAACTCGAGGATAATTACGAAGATCGACGAAAATGGAATACTTCCCGAAGAGATAAACTTGGGCCCAAAGGCGAGGTCCATCATCCTAAGGCAAACCGACCTAGGAGTGGGTATATAAGGAGAGCAAGAGCAGAGGAGAAGGGATCCAAAAATCCTAGAATCTAGACTTAGAGAACTCCTGCTAGCTTAGAGAACTTAGAACTTAGGCGGTTAGGCCAGCGAGGCAGGACTTAGAACGTCTGGCCGTCTCTTGTTCTAGTTTTATCTTCTCCGCAGACTCTCTTGTTCTAGTTTTATCTTCTTCCGCAGACCCCTGTTCCTCTCGGAAGGATCTAACAATTCTTGTACTCAGAGCTCCGCACATAGAAACCCTAGGCATTATCTTCGACATGCCCGTTTCTATGACAAACGCTCATACTAGACGAACCAGGCCCTAGAACGTCTGGCCGCCTCCTGCCTCGCAAATCTCCGCTCCTCTCGAAAGGATCGGACAATTCTTTTACTTAAGAGCTCCGCACATAGAAACCCTAGGCGTTATCTTCGACATGCCTGTTTCAATGACAAACGCTCATACTAGACGAACCCGCCCAGACGGTTCGATCTCTTGTTCAATTCTTTCTAACTGAACTACGTCCGACTTGATCCTCCAAAGGGTACGTAGGCAGCCTTTCTTAAGGTCCAGTCCCAAATCTTAACAAAACCTTTTCCGAATTTATTCGGTCACTTGTCGTTGGCTGTCGCAGAGAATCCGGACCTTCAGGGAAAGTTTGGGTTAACTTGGCTTTCCTCCGTTTTTATTCATTAAAATCGACGCCGGTGTGGAATTCGGTTCGCCACAATGTTTGT
>CM031936.1:31232282-31401286 GCA_018703725.1 Brassica juncea
ACCAGCTTGAAAAACATACCTGGCCACTCCTCTGTTTCTTACCAAACCAGTAGAGGGAGAACCTCTGTTTCTGTACATCGCAGTTTCAACAATGGCAGTAAGCGGTCTTCATCAGGGAAGAGCGTGGTGATCAGAAACCAATCTTCTACATAAGTTAACATTGCTAGACGCCTAAACGCGGTACCCCCCTGATGGAAAATTTAGTGTTTGCCGTTGTAACGTCTACAGGAAAACTCAGGCCGTATTTTTAATCCCACACCATAGTAATCCTTACTACTTTCCCCCTGCGAAAGATTCTGCACAGCCCGAGCCAGTCCGGCAGACTCGCCAAATGGGCGGTCGAACTAAGCGAATATGACGTCGAATACCGCCCGAGGAATTTCGCGAAGTCTCAGGTGCTGGCAGATTTCCTGGTAGAATTACCCGCAGGAGATATGACGAACAAGGAGCCAAATTTGACTTGGCTCCTTCACGTCGACGGGTCATCATCCAAACAAGGATCCGGGATAGGGATTCGGCTCACCTCGCCAACTGGAGAGATTCTGGAACAATCGTTCCAATTGGACTTTCACACGTCTAACAACGAGGCGGAATATGAAGCACTCATTTCAGGTTTACGACTAGCCCACAGACTGAAAAATCGCAAAATCCACGCTTACTGCGATTCTCAGCTGGTCGCAAGTCAGTACAAAGCGGAGAGTACAAAGCAAGGGACGAGAGAATGGAGGCATATCTGAAACTCGTCCAAGACCTAGCCCAAGAATTCAATCAATTCGCCCTCACCAGGATTCCCCGCTCAGAAAACGCCCAAGCAAACGCCTTGGCTGCACTTGCGTCAAGCTCGGATCTCGGACTTAAGAGAATAATCCCTATTGACTTAATAGAACATCCGAGCATCGGACCGCCAATAGTCGCCAATCTGATTAGGGCGCAGATTGAGGATGCGTAGGAAATCGAAAACCAGCCAGAAGAAAATGTGGATCAGTCAGAATACGGCTGTAACAGCCCATGACTAGAACCAATTCGAGCCTATATCATCAACAAAATGCTACACGCTGAAAAGTGGGCGGCTCGCAAGGTAAAGACCCAAGCCGCGCGATACGTCACGATAGAGGGGGAGATCTATAAATGGAGATTCTCTGTCCCGCTCATGACTTGTGTAGAAGGAGAAAAAGGAGGAGAGTTATGGAAGAGGTCCACTCAGGCTCGTGTGAAAGCCACTCCGGTGGAAGGTCACTGGCAATCAAAATAAAACACCAAAGGCACGCGCCAACGATTCATCAACCTGCAGAGGTCCTCTCATCCATATCGTCTCCATATCCCTTTATGCAATGGTCTATGGATATCGTCGGACCTTTACACAACTCAAAGCAGAAGCGTTTCCTGTTGGTCCTCACGGATTTCTTCTCAAACTTGGTAGAGGCAGAATCCTACGCAAGTATCAAAGACGTCCAAGTCGAGAACTTCGTATGGAAGAATATTATCACCAGACACGGGATCCCTTAGGAAATCGTAAACGGATCTCAGTTCATCTCTACTCGGTTCGAAGCGTTCTGCAAGAAGTGGAAAAAATGACAGACCAAGTCAACTCTCAGATATCCGCAATGTAATGGCCAGGCCGAGACTATTTATAAGACCGTCCTCGACGGACCAAAAAAGCGCTTGGAAGCCAAAAAGGGACGATGGGCAGATGAACTCGAAGGAGTTCTTTGGTCTCATCGTACGACCCAAAGACGGGCTATGGGAGAAACCCCCCCCCCTGCCTCTCAATACAGGACAGAGTGCATGATTCCAGCGGAAGTAGAATTTCCCGGGGTACGGAGAAGATTCCTCCCCGAACGAGAAAATCTCAACAATGTGATGCTGCTGGAGTATCTCGAACTTATCAACGAGCGCCGAGATCAGGCACTCATCCGAATTCAAAATTACCAGCACGCGGCCGCCAAATATTACAACTCAAATGTGTGCCATCGCAGGTTCAAAGAAGGCGATCTAGTTCTACGCAAAGTCTTCCAAAACACTGCCGAACGAAATGCACGAAAACTGGGAGCAAACTGGGAAGGACCTTACAAGGTCATAAAGGTGGTCCGACCAGGTTCATACCAAATCGTAAACATGCAAGGCGTAAAGATCCAAAGAACCTAGAATGCAATGCACATTAAGAAATACTACCACTAATCGCAACGTGGAAAGTAAAAGAACGAGGAGATGGCTTGATCCCCGAAAAAGGGTACGTAGGCAGCTCGTAAACCAGCGAGTTCAGCTATCCCCCACTCAAAAAGCGGGGGAGGTGGGTACGTATACTCATATACTCCCAAAACTGTCAAAGATTCGACATTTTTCGAATCTTTATACAGAAAATGCGGTGTTATAATTATCGCCAATCTCTTATCTCAAATACCTACTAACAGCTACAACGACAAATTGTGGGAACCGAAATTCACAGCGTCAATTTCCGATAAAGATTTGTGGAGGAAAACCGAGTTAACCCGATCTTCCTTGAAGGTCCCGGATATCTGCTGGGCCGCACACGAAACAATCAATAAAAATAGAAGTTGCGAAAATAGAAATTGTAAAAGTTGAGCGGAAAAAAGATCTTATTTCTGAATTCGCGTTTTGAGCGTGAACAACAGGTGAGAAGTAAGTTATAAGAGCTGTCGAAAGGTCCGCTAGTCCGATCGCCTAAGTCTATCCTAGTTGAGTCGCAGCTCGCTAGTGAAAACAGAAAAGAATGCTAAATCGCTCTAAGTGCTAAGTGCTCGAAAATTTGAGATCTGGTTTGCTTCTTGCTCAAAGCTCTCCTTATATACTCCTCTTATGACGGTCTATCTTCTCGCGGGCTGAGTCGGGCTTTTTCCATTTTCGTCCATCTTTGTGTTTATCGGGAAACTTGACATTTATCTTCGGAAATCTTGACATTTATCTTCTGGAAACTTGATATTTATCTTCTGGAAACTTGACATTTATCTCTTATGTGAGGATAAAGATAAACCGTCATAGTTATCCTTCCTTTTCGGAAAATCGTACGTGGGCCGTTTTGGCCGCGTTGGGCCGTTTAGGCGTTTTTACGGTTTTTCGAAAGGACAGTCTTTGAAGGTCTCGGTGTTTCCGAAGGAACCTCAATTCCTTGTTTAGTCGAGGAAGTGGCGTTCTAGAGTAACCGTGATCATACCAAACTTGCGTAGATTGATCCGAACAAACTAAGATGGGATCGAACCGGGCAAGATAGGAACGAGACCGGGACGAGGGCCGTGGACCGACGCCAGGCCGACCTGCGCGACGGGTGCCGCCGGCGCCAGGCCGGGTGCCGCCGGCGCCAGGCGGCCCGCGTGAGGTGCGCCGGCGCCAGGCCGGGTACCGCCGGCGCCAGGCCGACCTGCGCGACGGTGCGCCGGCGCCAGGCGGGTGCCGCCGGCGCCAGGCCGGCCCGCGTAGGGTGCCGCCGGCGCAAGGCCGGGTGCAGCCGGCGCCAGGCCAGCCCTTGTCCAGCGTGCCGTCGGCGAGGCCAGCCCGCGTACCGCGTGCCGCCGGCGCCAGGGCCGGGTGCCGCCGGCGCCAGGCGGGTGCCGCCGGCGCCAGGCCATCCCGCGTCCCGCGTGCCGCCGGCGCCAGGCCAGCCCGCGTCCCGCGTGCCGCCGGCGCCAGGCCAGCCCGCGTCCCGCATGCCGCCGGCGCCAGGCCAGCCCGCGTCCCGGTCCGCGTGCCGCCGGCGCCAGGCCAGCCCGCGTCCCGCGTGCCGCCGGCGCCAGGCCAGCCCGCGTCCCGCGTGCCGCCGGCGCCAGGGGGTGCCGCCGGCGCCAGGCCGGGGTGCCGCCGGCGCCAGGCCAGCCCGCGTCCCGCGTGCCGCCGGCGCCAGCTCGCGTCCCGCGTGCCGCCGGTGCCAGGCCGTCTTGCCTCTGTGGGTTTGTTCGATTCTTCCCTCGTCAGTTGTTTGCGGGAAATCTTTCGAGTTTGGGAGGGTCTCTAGTCGTAGATCTCGAGATAATTGTTTCCAACGAGATTCCGCGAGTATCGGGATTTGAGATGGACTTAGATCTGCAGATTTTCCGTCGTCGAGGATGAGAGGAATGTGGCCTCCGAGTTTTAGATATGTTAAAAGATGAATCTTTAAACAATCGGGAAGGTTTTACGGGAGACTCATTGTAGATCTCGGACAATCCAGACATGGGTTTAAAGGGACCAAGATGCTGTCGTTGCCCGAGATTATGAGACGATCGCATGGACGGGCGCCAGGACCCTCGCCGTTGGCGCCAGATGGGAGTGGACGAGCCTTCCGTGAGTTTTATCGAGCGACGACCCGTTTCTTGGATTTGATCATCGCTTGGCTTTTCTTTCGAGGATTTTCGGGTGACGATTTCGTCATTGACCGATTTTGACCCCAACAGTTAGCCCCCTAGCTAGCTAGGAACGTAAAGCCTGTCGGATCCTAGCTTGCGGTATAGCCGTGTGGGAAGGTGTTGAGACGTAATCGTTTGCCAAAAATCGGGGTAAATAGTTATTTTACCTCCTTTATATGGAGTAAGAAATCTCATTCTTACTTCATCACAAGGTTTTTACTCTCTCTCTCAAGAATCCTTTCTCTCTCTTTAAGAACAATGTCTTCAAGATCTTCAAAGAGAAACTCTTGTTCCCATTCTTCCTCGGATGACTCTCCTGCCCATGTAACGGTAAAGCAGGAGGAGTCGGTCGAGGAGGAAAAGAAGAATGCGTATTACCGAGCCCTTGTGGGTTCGCCCCCAACACTGCCAGAGATCCCTGTTCCGAGGAGGCCTCTGAGGCAGCCCGGTGCTCCTTTTGCGCCGAGCTTGGTTTCTCGTCAATATCTCAAGGTTCTTCGAGATTTTTACCAGGTTCCTGAAGGAGTCAAATTCCGGATTCCTGTTGGTAACGAGAGTGCACGGAATCCTCCGCAAGGTTTCTTTACATGTTACGAAGCTTTCTTTACGTACTGCCGTATGTGGTTCCCAATTCCTGGTGCCATTGTTCGTGCGCTTCACCGCTTCGAACTTTCGATCAGCCAACTCAGCGTTCCTGCCTTGGAGAGTTGGCTTGGCGTACTGATCGCTAGCTACGAACTCGGGATTGATCTTGGTCCCGATGATTTCGAAGGTCTTTGGGGCACTCGGCCGACGGGGAGTGACGGTTACTATTCCATGCTGCCTAAGAAGGATATGGCCGTGATTCAGGGGACTACTTCGAATCCCAAATCGTGGCAGGAGCGTTTCTTCTTTGTTCAAATAGATGGCGAGTCTGTCGAGGAGAGCTGCCTCCATCTATTTCCGCGAGCATGGAACTTCAACCGAGGTAATATGACGAAGACTCTGTTGTCTATCTCACCTTTTCGGAAGTGCGTGTTTTGAAAAAATTTTCGTTTTGTAGGGAACAACCCTACCGCGCATTTGCCTGGCGACGTCTTCGTCAAGAGAGATCTTCTTCGTCAAAGGCCGTTTTTCTGGAAATCCTTCACCCTCGAACGGATCCGAGATGCGGCTAAGCTTTATCGGTCCCGAGGTCCTGTTCCGTCGTATGACGCCGAACCTGTTACCGTGGCTCCTACTCGGAGGCGCAGACAGAGGTCTCGTAAGGGGAAGGAAATCGACGATGGGGAAGGCTCGGAAAATCCTTCACCGTTGGGAGAAAAACCTAGTTTTGTTCCAACGGAAAAAGGCGGAGCCAGCGGTTTTCCGCCTAACAACTTCTTTGATGGCCTTCCTCCGGAGTTTACTACTGACGAGTCGCTGGAGGATGAGGAGAAACAACGGGTTTTTGCCGAGGGCTCCCAACGTATCAACGAGGTTTGGCCCTTCTTTAACCTTGCGTTCGAATCCGTATGTAAGCATGCTTGCTGATCTTGAGTTTTATGCAAGGACTAAGAGTGTTTAGCGAGGCGCTTGACTCGAGTTTCCGTAAATCCAGGATTGCTAACTTCAAGACCACAGAAGTGGAGCGAGAGCTTTTCCGGTTCCGACAAGAGGTGAAGGCACAGAACGCAAAGCAAGCTGAGCTTCACGCTCGGGCTCTCGTACGGGCGGAAAGGAGAGGAAGAAGGATGGTCGCAGCGGAGGTGGCAAGACGGGCGGAATCGTTTGCTGCTGAGTTTCAATGCTTTAAAGAAGCTCAGTAGTTTGTTGGTGATTTCCGCGAGTGCCGAGGTTCGGTCGTAAACCTTTACAAGTCTCAGAACCCGGATTTCTCTTTCGATTCCGAGATTGCTGAAATGAAGGATTTCATGGCCGAGTGTGCTCATGCTGAGTCCTTGGTTCCTTCGGTAGAAGAAAGAGTCCGGAGACTATGGGAACCTATCGAGGTTTCCGAGGATACGGTGGAGGTTGGAGCCGATGAGAACGCCGAGAATGGTGGGGATGCTCGAGGCGTGAATGAGGAAGTGGACCAGCCTGCTAGTTCATTTGGGATTTCCGCATCCGGATTTCTCAACGTTGACTTCCTTTTGTGAATTGAATTTTTTGGCCATGTATGGCCGTTTCTAGTAATTTTATCCTGCGACCGTTGGAGGTTGCATTCTTATGTTTTTGGGACTGGCCGTTGGTTGCTTTGAATCCTGCCGTCTTTTGCGGCATTTATGAATATGAAAATTTGCGAGATTTCGTCTTTTTTTTTGATTTATACTTTCGTCAAGTGTAGAGGGAAGGATGCGAGTAGTCACTTCGTATCCTAACTCTTTTTTCGTCGCTTGGTCCGTATGCTACTTTTTAGCGAGTGTTTTAGGTGTAAGCGATAAGAGACATGTTTTGGGATCTCGTATACGATACTATGTCTGTGAGATGTCAAGATCCAGCAAGACTGGGTTTAGGGCAAGACCTAGGTTTACTCTCAGCTTTGACGCTGTGCGATGACTGATCGGCTTTCGTTTTGCCTGTTAGTGATTTCTTCCTGATTCTTTTCGTTTAAAGTCCGCGACTAGTCGCCGGCTTATATGACTTGTGTTAAAAGAATCGAGCTATCTTCGGAGTTTATCCGAGATGCTAAACCAAAATTTTGGGTTTCTTGTATAGCGCGCTATGATATCCTTGTCGGATGTAAGAGGACCTTGTAGGTCTGACTACGATTTTGTATTGAGTGAAACGTTTCTTGTGAGCGTCCGTCGGGGCCAATCGTCGGGCGTGAGTTAATTTTAAGTCGCTGGTGGACTGTCTTTTGCGGATAATACGAGTTTTGTTATCTTTTTAAGAAGTTGCGACGTCTCGCGTTTCTTTTGAAGATATGATTTTCGTTTTTCCGAAGCGTTGATGCGTTTAAGTGAGCATGAAAGATAGAAAGAATTTTATTAGAAAATTTCGAGAAGTTAGAGTACATATGCGGATTTTTCGCGTTTTTTGTGGGAGTATAGGAGTATACGCACCCAGTCCCCCCCCCCTCTTTGGTGAGGGGGATAGCTGAACTCGTCGGGTTTCGACGAGCTGCCTACGTACCTCTTTCGAGGATCAAGCCATCTCGTAGTTCTGATAGTTGCCGCGGACGTTTTTATTCCCCGTGCGTTGCCGTTCCGACCGTGCTGGTTGGATCAGTGGTTTGTGCGGGGGTCGAGCTGTCCGCTCTTATGGCGGTGGATTCAGAGGCTTTGTCGTCCTCTTGAATCGTTGCCTGTTCAGATGATTCTGGATCATCTTTCTTCGTGTCTTCGGGAATGTTGTGTGATTCCTTTGCTCGTTTCGGGTTGGCCGCAGGGGCATTCCGATCTTTTCGCAGTTTGAACTCGGCTAGGTAACAGAGTCTCGACTGTTTCTGACTACCCCAGATGGCTGCGGTTCCGGTCGGAGTTGGGAACTTGATACCGAGGTGATATGTGGACGGTACTGCCTTCATGGAGTTGATCCAAGGGGTTCCCATGATGGCGTTGTAGATGGCCGGGTTGTCGACTACTGCAAACTCGACGATCTTTGTAACTTCCTTTGCCATGACTGGGAGTTTAATTTTTCTGAGGGTCATGGTAGTGATGCCCGAAAACCCCGTCAAAGGTTTTGGCTCAGGGACGACTTCCCTAAGCGGGATCTTCATCCTGTAGAGGGTGTCGCGGAAGATGACGTTGACCGTGCTTCCAGTATCGACGAGAATGTGGCCGACTTCGAGATCCTGGATGACCAGGTCGATTACCAAAGGGTCGCAGTGAGGTTTGTCGATTCCGACGGTCTCGTGTTCCTCGAAAGCGATTGTGTGGTTAGGAACATCGCTGTCCGGGAACCAGTTGGAACTGGTCTCGGCTATTCGCCCGTAGGCTTTTATCGATGAGACAGAGTCTTGGTAGAACTGTGATCCTCCGATGATCATGTTTACCCTCTGGCGACTGCTGTTGTTCCCTTGGTCGTCCTGTCTTCTTCCGCGCTTTTCCCCCGATTGATTTTCGGTCGCGCGGTCCTCGGAGACAGTTTTGTTGGTCTTTGGGCGGTCGGAGTCCAGGAGCAAGTCCTTTTTACTCTTGACCTTTGATAGTTCGCCGGTGAGGAGTTTTGTGGCGAGCCGGGCGCCGAGAACCTTGCAGTTCGCAGTGGAGTGTCCTCTGGTCTCGTGGAACTCGCAATAGGAGTTATCCTTGTATTGGTTCCTGGTCCAGGTGTTTCCGGAGGTTTTGCCTTGCTCCGAGTTGATGGCGTAGTTATGCTCGCCTTGGACGTCTTCCCATTCGTGATGGACGTATTTGTCGTTACGAGAGGGTTTCTTCTTGGACGCGGTTTTCTGCGGTCCGTGCTTCTGCGATAGAAGCTTCATCTCTTCTTCCATGATGATGAAGTCCGTTGCCTTGTGGAGAGTATCCTGGATTGTCCGCGGTTTTTCCAGTACTATCCACTTTCGGAACTTCGACTTGTACCAGAGAGTTTTCCTCAGGACGTCGATTGCGACATTGTCGCTGATGCCCGTTACTCTGGCCATCACCAGTTTGAACCTTCGCATGAAGTCGCGGAGCGACTCGTCTTCCTTCTGAGCTAGACTCCATAGATCCACGTCGTATGTTTCTCTGTCCATGAACATGGAGTATTGTTTGAGAAATGCTGAGGCTAGTTGGCGGAAACTTCCGAAGGAGTTCCTTTTGAGCCGGGAGAACCACTCGAGCGCAGCACCTTTGAGGTGCTCGACGAAGAGAAGACAATGACCTGCGTCCCGTTCGCGCTCCGGGAGTTTGCACCTACCCATTGCGATCTGGAAGGACTGCAGGTGCGACTTAGGATCCGTCGTACCGTCATAGACCGGGATTTTGATCTTCCCTGGGTCTGAGATGCGTGTTTCCGTGATTCGAGTGGTGAACGGTGTTTTCCGTGCTTCCTCGAGAAGTCTATCGATCTCGGGGGCGGAACTGGTCGCCTGATGGATCTGCGATTTTACCGCTTTCACTTCAGCCACGGTCTTTTTGAGAGATTCACGGAGATCATGGATCTCGCTATTGCCGCCGGCATTCCTCCGAACCTGTCGACGCTGGTCGCGATAGATCCGAGTTTGATCTTCCGCGAGTTCTTCCTGCTCCATCCAGTAGAGTTCTTCTTCCTCTTCTGTCATGGGCCTATCGAAGGATACCGTCTGCCGAGCGGACTGGCTTCGGGTTCTCCTGGGGTGGATGTCAGCGTCTTCATCGGAAGGGTCCGATCGGTCGCTGATATCTAGATCGATGCGCTCGACGTCGCTTTCCTTGTTTCCCGCAGCCGGGAGTGGAAGGTTCTGCGAGGTCGTTTGCTGTCCTTTCGGAGCCGTTTCCTCCGGAGTGGGCTCTTTCGGGGCATCTTTTTCTCGTGCTTCGGGAGATCCGAAGTCGAGTCTCCTGCCGCGGCGTGCCTTGGTGGATCCGCGCGGAAACTTGCTCCTCGCAGTTAAGGTATCGACCTGTTTTGCGAGCGAGGTTATCAGCTTGTCCTGTTGTTCCACCCGTGCCTGGGCGGAGGTAAACAGTTCCTTCATCTGCCTGAGCGCCTCAGTGTTTGCATCAGCAGTGACTGTGGACGCGTCTCCGGCTGGAGTCTTCTCAGCGTTGGCATCGACGGGTGTTCCGTCTAGCGCTGGCTGATCCTTGGTGGCGTCGGCTGACATGATCGAGCGTGTGCAGTTGCGAGATAGATAGATCCGTAACCCCCCCCTCCTTCTAGTGCCAAACTGTGGGAACCGAAATTCACACCGTCAATTTCCGATAAAGATTTGTGGAGGAAAACCGAGTTAACCCGATCTTCCTTGAAGGTCCCGGATATCTGCTGGGCCGCACACGAAACAATCAATAAAAATAGAAGTTGCGAAAATAGAAATTGTAAAAGTTGAGTGGAAAAAAGATCTTATTTCTGAATTCGCGTTTTGAGCGTGAACAACAGGTGAGAAGTAAGCTATAAGAGCTGTCGAAAGGTCCGCTAGTCCGATCGCCTAAGTCTATCCTAGTTGAGTCGCAGCTCGCTAGTGAAAACATAAAAGAATGCTAAATCGCTCTAAGTGCTAAGTGCTCGAAAATTTGAGATCTGGTTTGCTTCTTGCTCAAAGCTCTCCTTATATACTCCTCCTATGACGGTCTATCTTCTCGCGGGCTGAGTCGGGCTTTTTCCATTTTCGTCCATCTTTGTGTTTATCGGGAAACTTGACATTTATCTTCGGAAATCTTGACATTTATCTTCTGGAAACTTGATATTTATCTTCTGGAAACTTGACATTTATCTCTTATGTGAGGATAAAGATAAACCGTCATAGTTATCCTTCCTTTTCGGAAAATCGTACGTGGGCCGTTTTGGCCGCGTTGGGCCGTTTAGGCGTTTTTACGGTTTTTCGAAAGGACAGTCTTTGAAGGTCTCGGTGTTTCCGAAGGAACCTCAATTCCTTGTTTAGTCGAGGAAGTGGCGTTCTAGAGTAACCGTGATCATACCAAACTTGCGTAGATTGATCCGAACAAACTAAGATGGGATCGAACCGGGCAAGATAGGAACGAGACCGGGACGAGGGCCGTGGACCGACGCCAGGCCGACCTGCCCGACGGGTGCCGCCGGCGCCAGGCCGGGTGCCGCCGGCGCCAGGCCGGCCCGCGTGACGGGTGCCGCCGGCGCCAGGCCGGGTACCGCCGGCGCCAGGCCTACCTGCGCGACGGGTGCCGCCGGCGCCAGGCTGGCCCGCGTGACGGGTGCCGCCGGCGCCAGGCCGGGTGCCGCCGGCGCCAGGCCAGCCCGTGTCCCGCGTGCCGCCGGCGCCAGGCCAGCCCGCGTCCCGCGTGCCGCCGGCGCCAGGTCGGGTGCCGCCGGCGCCAGGCCAGCCCGCGTCCCGCGTGCCGCCGGCGCCAGGCCGGGGTGCCGCCGGCGCCAGGCCGGGGTGCCGCCGGCGCCAGGCCGTGGGTGCCGCCGGCGCCAGGCCGGGGTGCCGCCGGCGCCAGGCCAGCCCGCGTCCCGCGTGCCGCCGGCGCCAGGCCAGCCCGCGTCCCGCGTGCCGCCGGCGCCAGGCCAGCCCGCGTCCCGCGTGCCGCCGGCTCCAGGCCGGGGTGCCGCCGGCGCCAGGCCAGCCCGCGTCCCGCGTGCCGCCGGCGCCAGGCCGGGGTGCCGCCGGCGCCAGGCCAGCCCGCGTCCCGCGTGCCGCCGGCGCCAGGCCGGGTGCCGCCGGCGCCAGGCAATCCCGCGTCCCGCGTGCCGCCGGCGCCAGGCCGGGGTGCCGCCGGCGCCAGGCCGGGGTGCCGCCGGCGCCAGGCCGGGGTGCCGCCGGCGCCAGGCCGGGGTGCCGCCGGCGCCAGGCCGGGGTGCCGCCGGCGCCAGGCCGGGGTGCCGCCGGCGCCAGGCCGTCTTGCCCTCTGTGGGTTTGTTCGATTCTTCCCTCGTCAGTTGTTTGCGGGAAATCTTTCGAGTTTTGGGAGGGTATCTAGTCGTAGATCTCGAGATAATTGTTTCCAACGAGATTCCGCGAGTATCGGGATTTTGAGATGGACTTAGATCTGCAGATTTTCCGTCGTCGAGGATGAGAGCAATGTGGCTCCGAGTTTTAGATATGTTAAAAGATGAATCTTTTAAACAATCGGGAAGGTTTTACGGAAGACTCATTGTAGATCTCGGACAATCCAGACATGGGTTTCAAGGGACTAAGATGCTGTCGTTGCCCGAGATTATGAGACGATCGCATGGACGGGCGCCAGGACCCTCGCCGTTGGCGCCAGATGGGAGTGGACGAGCCTTCCGTGAGTTTTATCGAGCGACGACCCGTTTCTTGGATTTGATCGTCGCTTGGCTTTTCTTCCGAGGATTTTCGGGTGACGATTTCGTCATTGACCGATTTTGACCCCAACACAAATCCAGCATTTGCCTACAACGCCTTAGCAAAAGCAGATAGCTACCACACCAAAAAATGGCAAAATTATTGGAACGCTCTCAAAGAAACATTCCTCGATCGAAATGATCAATTCGCCCAAAGCCCGCAAACAAAATGCAGCATAAGAAAAATACAACTTTCGGCACTGCGAGACGTCGCTACGTGCTCGAAAATTTTTTTTCGATGTTTTCAAAACTTATCACAAATCCTGTATGCCTTTTGTTAGGGGATTTTAGTGCAGGTCATTTTTGAGTACTATGGAACGGAAGAAGAATTGAAGGGTTCGTATAGATTTGAGAATATTTAGAGAGAGGAACAGCAAAGAAGACTCGAAGAGAAGTTTTAATAGATCCAAGAGACCGGGATTACAAGATATTGTGGTAAGAACCCTAGCTCTAGCCGCCTAGATCTAATTTCTAAGTCTTCGAGTGTATATGAGTCAATCCCCTGCTTTAGGGCTTTGTCTCGTCTTATATAGTCGTTCTTGAGGCGGTTTTAGTCGGTCAGAGTAAGAAGAACTCTTCCATATTCAGAAATATGGAAGGTTCTATTTATCGGAAGTTTTCCATTTTCCCGGAGGAAGGGGTAGTTCCTGAGTTCTGAGTTCTGAGTTCCTGAGTTCCTTTCAGTGAGGACCCGGAGTACTCTGTAGCGGGGACCCGGAGGCCTGGGTATTGCCTGGAGCCAGGAGGAAAAAGGATACCTGAGTATTTTTCCCCAACAGTTTTCTCCTTATTTCTCGGTTTCGTCATCGAACTCGGGGAATAACCTGTGCACTCGAGTCAAACCGGAGTTGCTCTTTGTAGTTCTGTATATCGGAGTCTTCTATTTAGGCCGAGGTTGTATGTTGAATCTTGACAAGGCTTGGTTCTCTAGAATTGATCTTGGAACTTCAGTGGGGTCTGTCGGAGTTCGTTCAGAACTCAGTTTTTCTTGGAGTTTCTAAACTAGACGGGACCGAGGCTGGCGCATGGATTTGGAGGGAAACTGTCGATTTCGCAGGACACGTGTAGGGAGATTTCCAGATGCTTGTCCTCACGTGGAGCTCCTTTCTGGCGCGTGGAGATTCGATTAGGGTTTTAGCTCTAATCCCTTCATTTTGCCGCCCAATAAACGCTTCACTTTCCTTTTTTCTCTCTCAAATACCCTCGGCGATCCTCCCCCAAGATCTTCACGGGTAATACAATCTTCCCTCTCTCTCTTTCTTTTTCATTTCGTACTTCCCTCGCTGACACTCGCATCGAAGATGAGGGCCGGATCAAATCCTTCTCCTAGTTCTTCTTCTATAGGCGCTAGGGTTAGGTCGAAAAAGAGTAGAGACGCCGCCGATCCTCCTGAATCTACGGAATCTTCCGACTTCTCTCTGGATCTCACCGCGATGGTCGAGAATCCCGGCCAGGCGATTGTGAGGAGAGCTTCCCCTGTTGCAGAAATGGAGAGGCTTCCTCCCGTTGGTCCACTCTCGTCGATCGGGTGGAAGAAGTTGAAAGTTGGAGACAGAGGTTTGGTCTCTCCAACGATGTCGCTGATGTCTTGCATATTTTCATATATTTAGCCATCTTTTTATTGCATTCTTTGAGTTGTAGGCTAAGGTTTAGGCATGTCTAGGATCATTTTGCATTCATTTGTCCTTATCAGGTGTTGGAGTGTGCTTTGGTGAGATTTGAGGTGTTTGGGAACCTTATGACCCAAAAAGAACTGAAGAATCAAGATTGGCCATAAGAAGAGAAGTGAAATCAAGAGATGAGAGTTGGACCGGGTGGCCTAGACCGGCTACACATACCCGGTCGGATCAGATTGGATCAGCACGTCCGGATGACCGGGTTGATGCGTCCGGACTTGAGCAACCGGATGGGAGAATAGACGGACAGCCGGGTATACACGTCCGGGTAGGGACACCCGGTCAGGAGGAACCCGTAGCAGACCAGTCCGGGGTGGCCAGTCCGGGTAGGAGCACCTGGACGATGAGAAGCCGACGGACGGACCTGGGAGACGCGTCCGGGTAGGAGCACCCGGACGGGAGATCAAGACGCGGCCAAACCGAGGGACGACCGGGGTGGCCTGTCTGGCTAGGAGCACCCGGCCGTGAAGAGGATGCTGAGGACCGGGGTGAGACAGCCGGCTTGGTGAACCCGGACGGAGCAAGGGACGCGGCCAGCTGGACGGCCGGGTAGGGTGGACCGGGTTGGATGGTGTTGGTTCACCCCTGACCGAATTTTATGCTCCATTCCCATTGGTTTAGACCCATTTGGCTCAAGGACTTTTTAGTAATCTTGTTTTATGTTTCTAGGGCTTTTAAGCCTAACTATAAGTACTCTTGTTATCCCTAATTTGGGACTTATATTATTTTCTATCTAAGAATACAAACCCTTTGAGTAAAGTTTCATCTTTGATTCATAATCTCATCTCATCTTTGTGTTCTTGATTGCTTGATTTCATCTCCTTTTCTTTCTCTACATGTTTAAGCTTGAATCTCTCATGGGTTTAAGAGTAAGCATGTGGATTAGTGAGTAGATCCATTTAAGATCCATGGGTTAGGGTGATTGAGAATGATTAAGTGTAGATCGAAGATGCTTAGTGTTAGATCTATCCTTTCCTTGCATTGATTTGGTGTTCTTAAAGCTATATTTGGGTTGGCCTCTCAAACATAGAGCCATAGGCATTTCATGCCCGAAACGTGTTAAAAAAAAAGAAATGCCTGAACCAACTCATCTATGCTTTTAGCTTGCTTTGCCTAAGAGATTAGTTGTCAAAGAAGCTAGGATTGTTATTAGACTCATTCTTTATGCTTGCTTTGATCATTACAGCCAAAGAGATTTGGTGTACTTGGGTGATCATTGCAAAAGAGCATCCATCGAGAGAAAGAGCTTGCTTAGTCTTGTTGTCTAGGCATAAGGAATTAGATTGATTGAAAAGTTAGTATCTTGGATTGAATCTTAATCATTTGAGTATCAAATCCTTATACCCATGGGTCTCATTCTCCTCATAAGAAAGAAAGTTTTACATTTTGTTGCATTTTACTTATTGTCTTAGTTTAATAATCATTCTCCTTAATGATTGCATTTAGATTAAGCATAGACTTGCATTCACTTTGCTTTGTGTTCACTTAGAACTGGTTCGACAATCTTATATACTACATCATTTGATTAGGATCTTAGAAAAGTGCCTTCATCAAATTGGCGCCGTTGCCAAATTCTAAGTTGATTGTGACATTGGAATTTAGTCACTTGCTTGAGACTAAATCATTTTTCTTTTCTTGTGATATTGATTCTCCTTTTGCATCTTCCTTGATTTTCAGGTGAATGAACACAAGAAGCAGGGGTGAAACTAACGTGGTTCCCACTGTTGAAGAGATAGCTACACTTGAGAGGGAAATAGCAAAAAGGAGAAGAGAAGAAGAGCAACAGGCTCACATTCAGAGGTTGGGGTTTGAGATGGATGATCACCAGTATCAAACTCAAGATGGCAATTGTAAAGGAGCTGACAACCTTGGACCACAGCGCCACCAACAACAACACCCACAGCGGCCAGCTAGAGCTATTGGCACCTATGACCGTCCACACATTCATGGCAATAGGACGGGCATCCACGCACCAGCTGTGGAAGCTAACAACTTTGAGATCAAGTCAGGGATGTTGAGTGTGATTGAGAACAAAAAGTACCGTGGTTTGGCTGTAGAAGACCCATTTGATCACTTGGACAAGTTTGATAGCTATTGTGGCTTGTCCAAGACCAATGGTGTGTCCGAAGATGCCTTCAAGCTCAAGTTGTTTCCTTTCTCTCCAGGAGACAAGGCACGCCAATGGGAGAAATCTCTACCTAGTGACTCCATCACTACTTGGGATGATTGCAAAAAAGCCTTCTTGGAGAAGTTCTTCTCCACATCAAGGACAGCTAAGCTGAGGAATAAGATCTCTAGTTTCCAGCAGAAGAACTTGGAAAGCTTTAGTGAAGCATGGGAGAGGTTCAAGGGGTATCAAGCTAAGTGCCCACACCATGGTTTCTCAAAGGAGAGTTTGCTGAGCACATTCTACAGAGGTGCCCTTCCTGAGTTCAGAGCAAGATTGGATACAACAAGCAATGGTTTCTTCCTGGGCAGGTCTGAAGAAGATGCTGAGGAGCTGGTTGACAACATGGTGAAGAGTGACTCAGTTTACAGTGGAGAGCATGACAGAGCTGATAGAACAACCAGAGTTGATTACAACCAGACCAAGAAGGAAATCAAATCCTTACAAGAGAAGATAGACTTGCTGATTGCTAACCAAGCCAAACAAGAGCAGATCAACTTTGTGGGTGGTCCAAGTGAGGAAAATCCTCCTAGGGTTAATGAAGTTGAAGGGTTAGAAGGGCAAGAAGAGCTTTTCTTCATCAACAATAATGGTTCTTGGTACAGGAAGGAGCCTAACTTTCAGTACAACAACTACCAGCAAAGGTCTTATCCCAACAACCAGCAAGGAAGCTATCAACCAAAGCAAAACACTCAGCAAGGAAACTACCAGCCTAGGCAGAATCCTCCTCCTGGCTTTACAAACCATGGCAATCAATCTACACAAGCTCAAGGTAGCTCCTCCCAAGCTAACGCTCCAGATTCATCTATGGAAGCTATGTTCAAACAAATATTGGAAGGTCAAGCTAGAACAGCCAAGGACATTGGCCATGAGTTCAAGACTGTTCACTCCAAGATTGATAGCAGCTATACTGAGCTAAACAACAAGATAAGAGCTTTGAAGAATCAGTTTGCTTCTATGAACTCTCAGCCAAGTCGCCAACAAGGAACACTACCAGGAAAGGCTGAGCAAACCCCCAAGGAGCCAATGAAGGCAATCAATTTGAGAAGTGGTAGAGAGTTACCTCCAAGAGCTCTCCCCAAGGATGGTGAGACACTAAGTGGGGGCATGGCCATCAACATTGATGATGATGTTGTGATTGTAGATGAGAAGGTTGATGAGGGGATTCTAGAAAAGATTGTTGAAGCTAAGGGTAAAGGAAAGGTTGGAGAAGAGAAGAAAACACTAAAGCATGGTGAAGTTGCCACTCCAACAAAAGAGTCTTCTTTTGTTCCTCCTCCCTATGAACCTAAGCTGCCATTTCCTGGAAGATTCAAGAAGCAACTTTTGGAGAAGTACAAAGCACTCTTTGAGAAGCAAACGAGTGAAGTTCAAGTCACAATGCCCATCATTGATGCCTTCATGCTTGTCCCTCAATACAGCAAGTTCTTGAAGGATGCTGTGGCTGCCAAGAAGAAGGAAATGGAAGGCATGATGGTTCTTACTCATGAGTGCAGTGCCGTCATCCAGAGATTGACAATCCCTAAGAAGCTAGAGGATCCAGGCTGCTTTACCCTACCTTGTGCCATTGGTCCTTTGATGTTTGAGAGATGTCTATGTGATTTGGGAGCTAGTGTCAGTCTCATGCCTCTATCTGTTGCCAAGAAGCTTGGGTTCAGCCAATACAAGAAGTGCAAACTCTCTTTGGTGCTTGCTGATCGCTCAGTCAAATTCCCCATTGGTATCCTTGATGACCTCCCTGTGATGGTGGGAAATTGTGAAATTCCTACTGATTTTGTTGTGCTTCAGATAGATGAAGAAGCTAGAGACCCCTTGATCCTTGGAAGACCATTATTAGCCACAGCAGGAGCCCTTATCAATGTTAAGGAAGGCAAGATTGATCTTCATATTGGGAAAGAGCACACTCTCCATTTTGACATCAATGAGGTAATGAAGAGGTCAACTGTGCAAGGCCAAGTGTTTTACATAGAGGAGATGGAAGCTCTTGCTGATGAGCTTCTTGAGGAATTGGCACTTGGAACTTAGCAATAAGAGACCCTTTGCAGCATGCTTTGACAGTGGATAAAGAGGTCCAAGTGGTTGAGAACCAAGAGAGTGATGCTATTGTGGTCATGCTGGATTCTCGCAAGAAGATTGATGATAAAGGCTAGTATGAAGAGCTCAAACAAGAGGTGCACCAAGCTGTTTCAGCCACTCAACAAGAGGACACCCAAAAAGATGATTGGAGTGAGCTCAAGGCACCAAAAGTGAAGCTAAAACCTCTTCCCCATGGTGTAAGGTACGCATTTCTAGGCCCTAATGAGTCATATTCTGTCATTGTGAGTAGTGAACTTACTGAACTTGAGCTTTCTAACTTTTAAATGCACTTAAAAAGTTTAGAAAGGCAATTGGATACTCGCTAGATGATATTAAGGGGATATCACCTTCTTTGTGCATGCATAGGATACATCTAGAGGATGAATCAATGACTTCTATAGAGCATCAAAGAAGGTTGAATCCTAACCTGAAGGATGTTGTAAAGAAGGAGATTCTTAAGCTCTTAGATGCTGGTGTTATCTAACCTATTTCAGATTCTAAATGGGTATCTCCTGTGCATGTAGTTCCAAATAAAGGTGGTATCACTGTGGTTAAAAATGACAAGGATGAAGTGATACCAACTAGAACCATAACAGGCCATAGGATGTGTATTGATTATAGAAAGCTCAACTCTGCATCTAGAAAGGATCATTTTCCATTGCCATTCATTGATCAAATGCTTGAGAGACTTGCAAACCATCCTTTCTATTGCTTTCTTGATGGGTATTCAGGGTTCTTCCAAATCCCCATACATCCCAATGATCAAGAGAAGACAACATTGCCCCTATGGCACCTTTGCTTATCGAAGGATGCCATTTGGGTTATGTAATGCTCCAGCAACCTTTCAAAGGTGCATGATGTCTATCTTCTCGGATCTCATTGAGGATATAGTGGAGGTATTCATGGATGATTTCTCTGTCTACGGATCTACGTTTTCTGCTTGTTTGTCCAACTTGTGCAGGATCCTACAGAGATGTGAAGACACCAACCTTGTGCTGAATTTGGAGAAGTGTCACTTCATGGTCAAAGAGGGGATTGTGCTTGGGCATAAGATTTCAGAAAAGCGCATTGAAGTGGACAAGGCTAAGATTAAGGTGATGGTTAGCTTGCCACCACCAAAGACAGTGAAAGACATCAGGAGTTTCCTTGGCCATACTGGGTTCTATAGAAGATTCATCAAGGAATTCTCAAAGATTGCTAGACCAATAACCAAGTTGCTGTGCAAGGAGGCCACTTTCAGCTTTGATGAAGATTGTCTTGAGGCTTTCAAGAAGATAAAGGGTGAACTTGTTAGCGCTCCCATTGTCCAGCCACCTGATTGGGACCTCCCTTTTGAGATAATGTGTGATGCAAGTGACTTTTCTGTTGGGGCTGTCCTGGGGCAGAAGAAGGATGGCAAGACTCATATGATTTATTATGCTAGCCAAACCCTGAATGATGCACAGATGAAGTATGCCACAACTGAGAAAGAGATGCTGACCATTGTCTTCGCCTTTGAAAAATTCAGAAGCTACCTGGTGGGTTCAAAGGTCATTGTGTATACTGACCATGCAGCTTTGAGACATCTCCTAGCAAAGAAGGATGCCAAGCCAAGACTACTAAGGTGGATCCTTTTGCTTCAAAAGTTTGACTTAGAGATTAGAGACAAGCCAGAGATTGAGAATGGAGTTGCTGATCACTTGTCCAGGCTGAGGATTGAAGGTGGAATCCCTATTGATGAGGGACTTAGAAAAGAGCATGTCATGGCTATCATGTCAGTGGTGGCAGTTATTGAGACTGGAAAGAAAATTGAAGAGTTTAAGGCAGCTGAAGAGAAGGGACCTTGGTATGCTGATTTGGTTAACTACTTAGCATTTGGGAAGGAGCCATTGGGTCTTGCGGGGTATGAGAAGAAGAAGTTCTACAAAGACTTGAAGAGATACTATTGGGATGAACCATACCTCTACACCCTATGCAAAGATCAGATTTATAGAAGAGTGGTGGCTGAAGAAGAAGTTGAAGGAATCCTCTCACATTGCCATGGATCTTCCTATGGAGGCCATTTTGCTACATTCAAGACTGTCTCAAAGGTGCTACAAGCTGGATTTTGGTGGCCACACATGTTCAGGGACACACAAGATTTCATTTCAAGATGTGACTCTTGCCAAAGGAGGGGGAACATTACTAAGAGGAATGAGATGCCTCAAAACCCAATCCTTGAAGTGGAAGTGTTTGATGTTTGGGGAATTGACTTCATGGGACCTTTCCCTTCTTCTCATGGCAAAAAATACATCTTGGTAGCTGTGGACTATGTATCAAAGTGGGTGGAAGCAATAGCAAGTCCCACAAATGATTCAAGAGTGGTGGTCAAAATGTTAAAGAGCAATATCTTCCCAAGGTTTGGAGTACCAAGAGTGGTCATAAGTGAAGTTGATGGGTATTTGAGGGTCTTCTCAAGAAGAATGGAGTGAAGCACAAGGTCGCAACACCCTATCACCCTCAAACAAGTGGCCAAATGGAGGTCTCCAACAAGCAAATCAAGGGCATCTTGGAGAAGGTTGTGGGAACCAAGAGGAAGGATTGGTCAGACAAGCTTAATGATGCTCTTTGGGCATATAGAACAGCCTTTAAGACTCCTCTAGGCACTACTCCTTTCAATCTTGTCCATGGGAAATCTTTCCATTTGCCAGTTGAGCTTGAATACAAGGCATTGTGGGCTGTGAAGCTTCTGAACTTTGACATCAAGAGTGCAAAGGAGAAGAGACTTCTTCAACTCAATGAACTGGATGAGATAAGGATGGATGCCTTTGAGAATTCAAGGATTTACAAGGAAAAGACTAAGGCCTTTCATGACAGGCACACCCTCAAGAGAGAGTTCAAGGCAGGAGATCAAGTGCTTCTTTACAACTCTAGACTGAAGTTATTTCCAGGAAAGCTTAAGTCAAGGCGATCTGGTCCATTTGTGATCAAAGAAGTGACGCCTTATGGAGGCATTGTGTTATGGGATAAGCAGGGTAATGACTTCACAGTGAATGGCCAGAGACTCAAGGAATACAGGCCACAATACCAAAGGAGGATGGGACATCAACCCCACTCTCTGATGCTCCCCTTGCCTAACCTCAAAAGAGGCAAAGTCAAGCTAGTGTTTTTAAACAAGCTAACTTGGGAGGAAGTCCCATGGTTATCCTTGTAAATATTGCATTAGGATTTGTTCTTTTTCAACAATAAATCACTTGGAGCTTGGGAATGGGTTGGATAAAGTTTTGAGATGGACGAAGTATAAAAAAAAAAAGGATTTGGAGGTTTGGACCGGGTAGGGTGGACCAGGGTCGCCTACCCGGTCGTGAAGCGTACTGGAACGGACCGGGGAGGTGGCGTCCGGGTGGAGGAACCCGGTCGTGAAACAAGACAGACAGACCGGGGAGACGTCCGTCCGGGTAAAGGAACCTGGACGTGAAGCATGCTGAATGATCAGACCGGGGTGCGGTGTCTGGGTGGGAGCACCCGGTCGTGAAGCAAGCTAGATGGACCGGGGACGTCCGTCCGGGTAAAGGAACCCGGACGTGAAGAAGGCAAGACGGACGGACCGGGATGCAGGTGTCCAGGTAATGGCACCCGGTCGGACTGCTTCCACACGCCAGGATCCGCGCACTGGCCCGATGGAGCCCCACGCCCGCGCACGACCCGGCCGCGACCCAGGTAAGCTTTTCTATCCCTAAAACCGACCCGAACCCACCTAAAACCGACCCAGAACCCATCCACCCGACCCAGAACCCCCTTAAAGCCCTAATCCACCCTCTCTCTCCTCATTTCATCTTCTTCCTTACATCAAAATCCTCTCTAGCCTCCAAGAACTAAAATCCCCATAACTTTGTCAAATCTCAACCAAATCACAAAATTCTTTTTCCCACATCCAAGCCTTCTTCCCCTAGGTCTAATTCCTTGAATCTTTTCATCTTTATCCTTCATCCAAAGCAAGGTATGGTATCTTTAAGTTCAAATTCGTAACCCTCATGAACCCTAAAAATTTAAACTTGAAATTTTAGCCTTTTCTTGCTAGATTCTTGTAAATTAGGCTAGGGAAAGCTTATATATCATGCTGGGTAGTTGATTTCATGGTAGAATTGAGATTAATTTGAACTTTGAAAAATTAGGGTTCATGAGATTTGGGGGTTTTTCATAAAGTGTTTGTTTTAGGTTGTTCTTAGGTTAGATTGGATGCAAGGTTGATGGAAAACTTTAATTTAGGCCAATTCAAGTTTGATTGTGCTTAATTGAGGAGTTTTGATTCTTAGAGATTCTTGTTGCTCATAAAAAAAAAAATTTTTATGAGCATGAGAACTCTCTAGGATGTTCTAAAGCCCCTATTTGTTTAAAGCTTGTTTCTTGTGAGTAGTTGATCATTTGAAATTGAATTCTTATGCTTTTGATCATGTTTCTCATCTTGAGAGGTTTTTCCTTCTTAAGCTCACTCTTTTCCAAGGACTAAAGTTTCAGGTACCAATGGGGCGAAAGAGTGAAGCTGATCTAGAAGTTGAGAAGCAAGAGCGTGCAGCAAGACACACTGCTCAGTTTGGGAAATCTTTGGGTTCACAGCCTCGTTCAGAAGAGGAGCGCCGCCAGCAAGCTTTGGCAATGCTAAGAAAGAAAGCACAAGCCAAGAAAGATGGCAAGAGAGTTGTTGCTGATAAGGGTGTGGCTGATGGTGCTCACAAGCAAGCCAAGAGGGATGGAAAGAGATCAGCTGTTGGGGACAGTGTGACTGATGGTGCTAACAAGCAGGCTCCACCCAAGAGAGCTAAGGCACCAAGAAACTCTAGTGTGGGAGCTCTTGTGGTAGAGAAGACCAACAACAAAGGTGATCATGCCCTTGCTCACACTATGAGGGCTATGACTCCACCTTAACCAGCACAACAAGGAAGAGAAGTTGGCAAGGGCTAGAGCAAAGAAGCAAGGCAAGAAGCTAATGGTTGCAGAAAGTGAAGGTGAAGAGGATGAGATATCTTATAATTATGAGCATGCTGATCCTAAATCAAAGTATGACAAGAGGGATAGGTCCAAGACACCTACTGAGGATGAGCTGATAGACCTTTTGAGAAATGGCATTGCTTGGGTCCCTACCAGATTTGTTAATAAGAAGATCTTGCAAGAGATGTACCTTGATGATGATGTTGAAGCCATGCTTGAGCACATGAAGATGGGCAGCCTCTACTCCGCAGCTTACCCTACTCACAAAGAAGTCTCTTGCCAATTCTTGGCTACACTAGAAGCAACCTTTCACACTTCCAAGCATGCACAGCAAGGATGGGGAGAGATCAAATTCAAGATTGAGGGTGAGGTGTACTCCATGTCTTTCACAGAGATTGGTGAAGTTCTTGGCCTTGAGGATCAGAAAAACTCTTCACTTCCAACACTCAAGACAGCCCCTAAGGAGAAGACCATTTCTGAATCAATGTGGACCTTGTTAACAGGACAAGGGAGAGGAGGCCCCAAGAAAGAGAAGAATGGAGCTATTAGGCATCCCACTATGCGCTATCTCCACAGGCTGCTTAACCACACCCTCTTCCAGAAGAAAGAGATAGGGAATGTTGCTGGAGAAGAGTTGAGATTCCTTCACCAAACCGCCCGACACTTTGCTTCCTTTCCTCAGCTCCCTCGTGTCCCGGATGACTTCTACTCAGATATTGGTATGGTAGCTTCCTTGTTCAGCGCTTAATGCACTACAAGAGTTGGGCTTGGAAAAACCGTGACTCAGGACCTCAGATTGGTATTGGTGGCTGGATAACTCCATTATTGTCTTACCAAGGGATTGATTTGGGTGATGATGGAGTAGGTCCTACTTTCTTGGATGGAGCTTACCTGAAGAAGGCTCAATTTCTAAGTGGAAGGTTTGATGGGAAATGCGTCTATTCCTATTCGAGGGGTGGCAAAGGGGCTGAGCTGTTGCTTCCTAGCCCAGAACTCACTTCACTGAGCACTTCAGGAGACATCAGTTTTGACATCAGTGAGGAGCACCTCCTTAGGAGTCATGGACCCCTTTTCCCTGTGACCATTCCCAAAGGTGACAAGGCAGCAAGCAAGAAGAATGCCTATGAAGAGGAGTGCACCAGAAGCACCACTGCTCATCTCTTTGGCCCTCCTCGCTACAAGCTTGAGCAATGCACCAGTGTCCTGCCTCTTGGACCCCTTCGCCAGGCTCATGACCAGATTAGAATCCTCAAGAGGTGGAACAGGGCTCAAGATAGGACCATTTTCAAGCTCACCAACAAGTGCAAAGAGCTTAAAAGGACTGTGAAGACGCAAGCTGAAGTTTCAGCCCGGTTATTGAAGAAAGTGGCTGATGTTCTAGCTAGGGGAGCTGTAGCTGGCTGTAAGGCTGAGGACTTTGATCTTGATGCTTTCAATGCACCCCCTCCTCAGCCACTTTATGATCCCTCAGCACCACAAACCAGGAAGCAAGCTCTCCGCCGCTTGAGGAACCCCTACATCACCCCATCCGAGTCCGGAAACAAGTCACCTTCCCTAGACACCACTGCTGATGAAGATGACTCTGAGGGTGAGGCATCAGCCTCATCCCACGCTCCGTAGAGGTACTCCAAGACCCTATCATTGTATATACCATTCATCATTTCATTTAGTTTTTATTTTTCTATCTTTCTTGGGGCCCTTCTCCACATTTAACAAACACAGAGACTGTGTGAATTAATGTGGGGGAGGTGTCAAGTTGCTAATAGTCTTGTGTTTTATGTCATATGCATGCACTTGTAGATAGTTATTGCATAGAAAAACCAAAAAAAAAATTGAAAAATTAGAAAAGCACAAAAAGAATCATGTAGTTGCATTAGGATTGAGTCTAGATCATTCACTTGCATTAAAAAAAAAAGAGAAAAATAATCATATAGGTTGCATCATGCATAAGGGGACAAGGATGATAGTTGCCTTGTAAAGATGCTCATGGTAAGTTCTTAAAGTGATGACCTTTATAATCATAGTAAGTAGCTTGAGCAATCTTAGGATAGCCTGTAAACTTTGAGCCTTGAAAACTCTTCCTAAAGCTTATTTGATTGATTGATGCTCTCTCTTTGAAGTTTGCTCCTGTCATATTTAGACTCTAAGTCTCTTGCTTATGGTCCCTTGTGTACTAAGTCATGGATAGAACACTTAAGTTGTCCCTCCCATTCTTTGCCTATCTTTTTGGACAAACTCAAGTGGTACTCCACACCCTTAAACCATTACCTCCTTTCAAGCCTTCATTGTTTGTTGAGTGAGGCCTTCTTTGGAAAGCTTTACATGTGCATAATGTTGAGAGTATTGGGAACGACAATGCTTGATCTCCATTTTAGCTAGATTAGACACTCATATTGTCTAGCTTCTAGGATGGGGGTGAGTGTTGTAAGGTGTGATCTTGGGAATGTGAAAGGTTTTTGAAAGAAAAGATTAACTCAAGGAACTCCAAGTTAATAAGTGATATAGTCTAGAAGGGATAAGAGAAATAATAGTTCTAAGCTCTAGTTTATAAAAAAAAAAAGAAGTCTTGGCCCCCGTAATAAAAAATAATAATAATAATAAGAAGGGGGCTAGCAATGTTTAAGAAAGAGCTGATAAGAGTTTAAAGAGTGAAAATCCCTTGTAGACTTCAATAAGAAAGAGTTCTTAATGAGAAAATATCTTGAGTGTTTTGGGGAAATCTTTGGGTGAGAGATGTGAGTGGTTTTGACATTGGGAATGGGGATATAACTTATGTATTTGGGAAAAGGGTAGAACAATGGAGATTGAGCATTGTATGCATGAGTTGATCCCTTTCTTAGATATATTATGTGCAATGTCAAGGCTACTTTGTTTTGAGAGTAACACCACCTTCAAAGATCCTTCTTGAACTACTTGATTTGTTTTGCATCAAATCCTTTCTCACCAAACTAAATGACTTGGACCATTTGACCATTTACAAGAGATCTTTTGAGTTTGCTTAATGATTGTTAGAGAGCAAGTGGATTTGTGGATTGTGGATTCATGATGAGTAAGTGTAGGGATCAAAAGAGTTAAGATAGGCCTTGAGAAGTTAGAGTTGGATTGAGTGTTTGCTCTAGCTAGTTGGTATGATTATACAAGGTTATCAAGTTGAGAACTAAGAAGAGCATTCTTTTGGCTATGAGTCCCCTCCTTCAAACCTCTCCTCCTCAGTCCTTACTAGTTTACTTGTGGACAAGTAAAGGACTAGTGTGGGGGAGTTGATGTCTTGCATATTTTCATATATTTAGCCATCTTTTTTTTTTTGCATTCTTTGAGTTGTAGGCTAAGGTTTAGGCATGTCTATGATCATTTTGCATTCATTTGTCCTTATCAGGTGTTGGAGTGTGCTTTGGTGAGATTTGAGGTGTTTGGGAACCTTATGACCCAAAAAGAAGTGAAGAATCAAGATTGGCCATAAGAAGAGAAGTGAAATCAAGAGCTGAGAGTTGGACCGGGTAGCCTAGACCGGCTACACATACCCGGTCGGATCAGATTGGATCAGCACGTCCGGATGACCGGGTTGATGCGTCCGGACTCGAGCAACCGGACGGGAGAAGAGACGGACAGCCGGGTATACACGTCCAGATAGGGACACCCGGTCAGGAGGAACCCGGAGCAAACCAGTCCGGGGTGGCCAGTCTGGGTAGGAGCACCCGGACGATGAGAAGCCGACGGACGGACCGGGGAGACGCGTCCGGGTAGGAGCACGCGAACGGGAGATCAAGACGTGGCCAAACCGAGGGACAACCGGGGTGGCCTGTCCGGCTAGGGGCACGCGGTCGTGAAGAGGATGCTGAGGACCGGGGTGAGACGGCCGGCTTGGTGAACCCGGACGGAGCAAGGGACGCGGCCAGCTCGACGGCCGGGTAGGGTGGACCGGGTTGGATTGTGTTGGTTCACCCCTGACCGAATTTTATGCTCCATTCCCATTGGTTTAGACCCGTTTGGCTCAAGGACTTTTTAGTAATCTTGTTTTATGTTTCTAGGGCTTTTAAGCCTAACTATAAGTACCCTTGTTATCCCTAATTTGGGACTTATGTTATGTTGTATCTAAGAATACAAATCCTTTGAGTAAATTTTCATCTTTGATTCATAATCTCATCTCATCTTTGTGTTCTTGATTGCTTGATTTCATCTCCTTTCTTTCTCTACATGTTTAAGCTTGAATCTCTCATGGGTTTAAGAGTAAGCATGTGGATTAGTGAGTAGATCCATTTAAGATCCATGGGTTAGGGTGATTGAGAATGATTAAGTGTAGATCCAAGGTGCTTAGTGTTAGATCTATCCTTTCCTTGCATTGATTTGGTGTTCTTAAAGCTATATTTGGGTTGGCCTCTCAAACATAGAGCCATAGGCATTTCATGCCCGAAATGTGTTCTATGAAATGCCTGAACCAACTCATCTATGCTTTTAGCTTGCTTTGCCTAAGAGATTAGTTGTCAAAGAAGCTAGGATTGCTATTAGACTCATTCTTTATCCTTGCTTTGATCATTACAGCCAAAGAGATTTGGTGTACTTGGGTGATCATTGCAAAAGAGCATCCATCTAGAGATAGAGCTTGCTTAGTTTTGTTGTCCATGCATAAGGAATTAGATTGATTGAAAAGTTAGCATCTTGGATTGAATCTTAATCATTTGAGTATCAAATCCCTATACCCATGGGTCTCATTCTCCTCATAAGAAAGAAAGTTTTACATTTTGTTGCATTTTACTTATTGTCTTAGTTTAATAATCATTCTCCTTAATGATTGCATTTAGATTAAGCATAGACTTGCATTTCCTTTGCATTGTGGTCACTTAGAACTGGTTCGACAATCTTATATACTACATCATTTGATTAGGACCTTAGAAAAGTCCTTTCATCAGTCGCCATCCGGATCCCTGGTCCTATCGATAGAGTTTCTGACTTCAAGGTCGATGAGGTCCCGCTGTATGAAGGTTTCTTCGAGTCGGGTTTCAGAGATCGAGTCCCTTCACTAGTGGCTAAGATATCAGAAGAGTTAGGGATTTGTCCGGGTCAGCTGAATCCTCCCTCCTGGAGGACATTGATAGCCCTGCAAAACCTTGGCGATCTCGAGGGTCTCCCCATCGGAGTCGCGGAGGTTCTGTACTCCTACTCTATCTCTTCTATGAATACTGGAGAGGGGAGATATCATCTGCGTCCTCGCAGTAAGACGCCTCCGGTTCAGGAGATTCCCAAGAGAGAGAGGAAGAGGCATCTTGTCTTCGAGAATCATTGGGCTGAGAAATTCACCTTTATGTATCTCCCAGGCTTCTCTTCGATCTGGCGTGTAGCTGGTGGGTCACGAGAGTTCGGAATATCTTTCTCGCTAGCTTGGTTCTGATGTTTGTTGTTTCTTTTTGCAGACGTGCTGAGCTTGGATCTTGTTCAAGGAAAGGAAACGATTGAGCAGGTGTTGGTGCTTCCGGCGGAGAGGCGACAAATTCCATATCTAGTGAGCAAAGAGGCTTTAGAGTGTTGCAGCATCTGGGGTGAGTTCTCTGTTTATCACGTTTTCAGGAGTTTTTTCTGACTCTGCTTGGTATTGCATCTCAGGTGACATGTCAGGAGCGAAAGGAGATGAAGCCTTGGCTAAGTATCAGAAAGCCTCCGAGGCGATGCGGGATAAGAAGGCTGGTTCCAAGAAGCCAACTCCCGTTGAGGATGATGATGACGTTCAGTTCGTCAGGAGCAACAAGCGGAAAGCTACTTCAGTTCAAAAAGGAAGCTAAGGTCTCCGGGTCTGCTTCGAAAGAATCTTCACCGTCACCCTTCGGTCTTGAAAACGTCCTCGCCAATCTTACTGCCAAGGTTTTCCCTTCAACTCCAGTTCTCCTAGCTTCGGAGAAAAATTCTTCTGCTGCCATCCAGTCCCTCCAAGTTGACTTACTTCAGGTGTGTTTTTATATACTCTTTCGTGTGATGTCCTGTGGTTCTCTTTGTTGATTGGACTGTGTCTGTGCAGATGGTGACTCAGCTATATCACCTTGGGGAGAGGATGGACGACAAGGCTTCCATGAAATCCGAAATGGACACTCTGGCCTCTCAGCTACGTGAAGAGAAGGACAAGGTCTTGGCTCAGGAGAAAGAGATCAGAGGGCTGAAGCTCAAGCTGAAGAACCAGGATGAGGCGGGAGTGTTGGCAGCGTCGGAGAACACCTCTCTCAGAGAGAAGCTAGAGAAGAGGGAGGAGGGAATATTTGAGCTGAAGGATGCTGCAGAGACCTTCGAGATCGAGAAGTCTATGGCGGTGAATGGTGCCAAGGTGACGGTCCATTGGGAACTGATGAGGGAAAGGCTTAGGGAAGAGACCGAGAGCTGGAATCTCGCGGCTGCGCTGGAGCAGTACAAGACGGTCAAGACGACCGAAGCTCAGCTCCTAGGCGTTCCAGCTCCTTCCTTTGAGGACGAGCCCCAGATTCCCGAAGAAGCTGAAGTGGTGAAGACTCCTGAGCCTTCCGATGATGACCCTCCTGTCAACTAAGTCCCATCTTGTGAACTCTTATCCCCCGTGTAGTTTCCCTTGATGAGGGTTTCAAACTTTGGATAGGCCTTCGCACCTTTTGCTTGCTTTTTATTTTTTTTGAACTCAGATGATGGCCCTGCTGTGGCGTTTTCTCTGTTAAAAGAATGATTTCTCCATCTTTTTGCATTATACTTTCTCGTCGACCTCGTAGCTTAGGATGCGATGGTTTGCTTCGTGAGCACGTCTTTGTTTTCTGCCTTAGATTAGATCTGTTGCTTCTTGCAGTAGATGAGATTCTCGAATGAAGTATCAGTTTCTGATTAGGTCGGAGGACCGTTTTATGGTCCAGAGACGACTCCGAGATTTCTGCTGGCCTGTTGGAAGGACTGGGAGTTTCTTGAGGAACTTTGGGATCCTCTAAGGATTCGGTCCAAGGCTTCGAAGGGGCACTTCATAGAAGATAGTCTGAGGGCCTGGTCCCGAGGGAACTCGAGGTTCTTCAAGATGTCATTTAGGATTTGGAAATTCCGTAGGAGGCTAGAGGCTTTGTGCCTGAGCATTTGAAAATTTATTTTAGAACTCGGGAGTTCGTATGGAGCTTGGAAGTTCATTGGGAACTCGGAAGTTCATTTAGGAACTCGGAAGTTTGTTTGGGAACTCGGGGGTTCGTTGGGAACTCGGAAGTTCATCGGGAACTCGGAAGTTCGTTGGGAACTCGGAAGTTCGTTTGAAAACTCGTAAGTTCGTTTGGGAACTCGGAAGTTCGTTTCGGAACTCGGAAGTTCGTTTGCTTGTAATAACCATGGAGTTCTTACCATCGAGCCCAGAATTCCTAAGAATTTGGAGCTCATAGGGATCCGGAGTTTTTGGTTTTGCAGGGACCGTATTCCGTCCACCTAGGCAGGAGTACTACCGATACTTGTTGGGACCTCGCATTCTACCGCTCTTAAGCTGGTCACTATCGGGTCCCGTGCTGCATTCTGCTTCTGCAGGAAGCCATTGTCAGACTTAGAGGTGCTGGTTAAGGATCTGGAAATCCAAGTGCCAGGATTTTCTGCTTTCCACGTCTGATCAAGCAGGATTTTATATATTGCTCTCTGTGCGTAACAATACATTTGCAATATGCAAATTCCCTGGATTAACCATGAGGTGTTACAGTACTCTTGCTTTTGGGGCCCCGATATTTCTATGGCTCAAGGCCTATACCTGGGTTATAGGTAGTGTTGACAAGCATGCTTAGGTTGATCAGACCCATTCCTGCCTCCAGCCTCATACCCGTTTGTCATTCTGTGTGGACGTACCACGTATTGGTGAGGCTTAGCTGGGATTGAAGGTTTCAAGGGACCTGATCCAGCCATGCATGCCCCTTTGAGGATAATGGTTTTTATATTGCCCTTATAGTCGGGACTATTATATTATTCGAGCTTAGTCCGTGGACGTTTAGCATACATAAGAGTAGAAAACCATAATGCTTAAATATAAGTAATAAATTATAATTTGGGGACCGTACTAGAGGTTATATGCTTTGAGCTACGAGGGGTTCCAGTAGTCTAATAGTGCTTTACCTTTACTTTCTTGAAGTCCGTAAGCTTTCGGGTATTCCCTTGTTGGATACACTGCTTTCTGAGTCATTCCCTTTACGTGTGCTGCTACTGGTGCGGCTACGTTGACTGAGATACGGTGAGTCTCCTGCACCGTCTTTGGTTGTCGATGCTTCGGTGCGATGGCGATCGTCTTTATGCCCCGGTCTTTGTGGACTTCTCCAAGGTCTTGTTCTCGTTAGCCGGACTATCCTGGAGGAAATCTCCCGTTGGACTCCGTGATAGACCATAAATTTGACCCGATTTTACCCATGATATCTGAGTGTTTTAGGATATATGTAGTATGTTTTGGGGTCTATTTAGCATATTTTCAGGTTCAGGAGCAATTGAAAGAAAGATGGTGTTTTTGGAGCATTTTAGAGCACTTTAGAGATTTCACCCGAGATGACCATATCGATCCCCTCCGGGTCGACACGGAGAGAGATGCATCGATCGGTACACCTCCAGTGATATCGATCGATATTTGAGACACAGAAGCCCATTTTGGTCACAGCCGACTTGAAGCCCAAGCATCCATCTATTTACCAGAATGCCCCTGACGAGTTTTAACCTAATTTTTCTAAGTATTTAAGTCTTGCCTAAGTGTTTTGGCAAAAGACACAGAGTTTTTTACAGAGAGTTTTTACACAGCCTTTTCATAGTTTCTTTTCATCATTGTTTTGTGAAAGAGAGAGTTACAAATTGAGAGCTTTCTTGAACACCTTTGTTTCTATCTATTCTATCTATCTATGCAATTTTATCTTATTTTTATGATGTTTTACTTGCCTATGTCTGAATAAACACCTTTGTTGGATTTAGGATTCAAATAGGTTGTGGGATTAGCCCCAAATATGAATACTTGAGCATGTGATATTCATCTTAGAAGATTGTTCTTAATGCTTGTGTAGGAGTAGCTAACCTACACATGAATACAGAGATAACATCCTTGGATCTATCTTCTCTGAGCTAGGAATTTGCTGGTAACAAGCGACAGCTGACTTGGCAAATTCTTTAGTGAACTGTATTCAGCCACACGCTTAAAGCTTACTAGTAGCGTATCGATCGATACTCCTATAGAGTAATCGATCGACAGATGCGGGGCTTTGTCAATCGACATCAGCGACAGCACACCGATCGACATCGGCAACAGCACACCGATCGACGCACTAATCTATGATTCGCCAAAGGGAGTTTCATTGGTTCTAGTAATAGATGGTCATAACGACAGTTAGGCTATTGCATCGTTGGGTTCTTTAATATCATGCAAGCATCTCACATAAGCATTCATACTATTATAATTCTGATAACCTGAATAGTAATCCTTGATCTAACACCTTCACCATATTAGTTAACACCCGAATCAATCACTTGGTTAATTTTCTTGCTCAATAGTTTTAAGTTTACTTGCAATTTACTGCTTTGAAATGTTTGACCTAGCTTAGTTATAATAAGATATATTGTGTTACATCGCTCCCTGTGGATTTGAGCCCTAAGTACTACAACTTGACCTCTTTTGATGAGAGTAAGGTTGCTCTAGGGTAAATTGAGCACGTATCAAATTTGGCGCCGTTGCCAGGGAGCTTTGATCGCCATTAGATTTTATTTAAGTATAGGTTTTCTTTTTTACTACTTGTTACTGATAAAATTTTGCCCAGCATAACCAGAAGCAAAAAGAACAAGGAACTTTTGTCTACTGATCCAACTGCTTTGGAACGTTCAATCCGCAAACAGATTCGTTCCGCATCGATCGGTACACAATCTTGTGCATCGACCGATATTCAATCACAACCGTCTACCGAGTTTCAGACACCACCGACCGATACCTGTTCATCATCACCGACCGATCTCATTCATCTGACATCGACCGATATCCGTTCATCCACATGGACCGATACTTCCCAGTACCCGTCTACCAACATCTTTTATCCGACATCGACCGATACCGCGTACCGCATATCGATCGATACCGAGTCACCAAACATGGTCGCGACACTGATACTCAGGCAAGACGACGAAGGTAACCTGCGTGACCAAGAAGGTCACCTGCTTAATGCAGCAGGTCAAAGAATCAATGATCAGGGGGCTGCAATCCCTGATCCAGAAGCTGAAGCTGCTGCAGCAACTGCTCGAGCTGCAGAAGAAGCCAACGGGAATAGATCACTGGCTGACTACAAACGTCCAGATCAATTCTATGCCAACAGATCTGCAATCCGTCCTCCAGACATACAGAGGGCTGATTATGAGGTGAAGCCTCAACACTACACACTTGTAGGACAGACACCCTACAGTGGATCATCCAATGAGCATCTTATGGATCATCTGGAGAGGTACGAGGATCTCATATCTGCTATCAAAGCCAATGGAGTCCCAGCTGACTACCTACTTTGCAAGCTTTTCAAGTATTCTCTTTCTGGAGAAGCTTTGCAATGGCTTAAGCAACTACCACCAGGATCTCTCACATCCTGGGATGACATCAAGAATGCCTTCTTGATTAATTTCTTTGATGAGGCACGCGCAGAAGACTTGAAAAGTAAGATTGCTACATTCATGCAGAAGCATGCAGAGCCTTTCAAACATTGTTGGGTTCGTTTCAGGTCCTATCAGAGAGATTGTCCACACCATGGATTCAATGAAGTGCAGCTACTCAGCACTTTCTTCAGAGGTTTAGATCTAACCTACCAGACAGCACTAGACACAGCTAGTGAAGGAAACTTCAACACCAGGAATCCAAAGGAGGCTGTGAGACTTATTGAGAACTTGGCAACTAGCAATAGCACCAAGAACACTGATTATGAGAGAAGGAGACTAGCCAATGCTCTTGGAAAGGAGCAACTAGACGATATGAAGGCTAAACTAGACAGTGTTCACAAGCTTCTAAGGAAGCAGGTTAGCTTTGCAGAAGATGTAGAAGCTATAGAGACTGATGAGGAAGGATGTGAGGAAGAAGTGAATTACATAGGAGGATCTCAAAGATTTAGAAATCAGAATGGAAACAGGAACTTCTATGGCAACAGTCTGAGGAGAACCTACAATCAGAATTCACAGTACCAGAAACTCTTCAGCAACAGCAACTACAGCAACAACAAGAATCTCAACAATTCTTTCTACCAAAATCTACCACCACCTACTCAGGAAAGCAAGATTGAAGCAATGCTTGATTCAGTTCTAGAAGGTCAGCAGAGGCTTACTATGGATTTCAATGGAAAGATAGATGCTGCATACAATAACCTGAATGTGAAGTTTGACACCTTGAGTACCCATGTGAAGAAGCTAGAGACACAGGTGATTCGAACAGCATAAGCTATTCAGAGGCAAGAAGCCTTAATAAAAGGGAGAGAGGAAGATCTCATCAGACACCACATCAATGCCATCACAGTAGATGAATTCTGGCAAGTGGATGGAGATGAGGAGCTTCAGGAATAAGACTTTGAAGTCGAGAGCACCATGAGTATCGGCAGCTCTCACTCGCATCGATCGACACCAGACGATACTCATCGATCGACGTTCGAAGAAGAATATCGATGGATGTTCGAGATACCACATCGATCTATAGAGTCTACCGAGTCTACGACTACGAACAGACCAGTCCGGATTATGACACACGCAGAGTTCGCAGCGAGACACCCAAACCCACTCCACCCTTTCATCGATCGACAAGACGAAGCAGATATCGACCGACAGTCACAACCAGACGTCGATCGACATACATCACCAGACATCGATCGATTTACAACCATCAAACAGCGAGTGCGGCTACCAAAAATAGATGCTGCCCTACTCTATGCAAACAGATCCCGACCCAAAACTACAGAAAACCCATCAGAAGAAGTTGAGGATACATCAGAGCCTATGGAGATTGAAAAGGAAAGTGCAAAGAGAACACTACGAAAAAGGAAAGAGAAGATCCCTAAGCACCTTAAAAGGGAGGCTAATGAGAAGGAGTTGGAAAACTTCAAGAAGAGAGTTCTAAGGATTCCAGCAGAGAGACCCTTTGAAGAAGCATATTTCACACACAGATTGTCGATGTTCTTCAGAGAAACAAAAGTCACAGAGGTTGATATTGAGAAGATGTTCTACAAGATCAGAGAGGACCTCCTAAGGAAGATTATATTAAAGAAGAAGAGTGATCCTGGAGAATTCATTATTTCATGCCTAGTACAAGGAATTGAATTCTCACATGCACTATGTGACACAGGAGCATCAGTCAGCATCCTACCAAAGGTTATGGTAGACCAACTAGGTCTGAAGGTAGAACCTTCCAAAGAATCCTTCTATTTTGTGGATTGTTCTAGGAGGAGTTCATGAGGAATCATCAGAGACGTTGAGGTACAGATTGGTAATGCCCTAGTTCCAGTTGACTTCCATGTCCTAGACATCAAGTTAAATTGGAATTCCTCTCTACTACTTGGAAGAGCATTCCTAGCTACTCTGGGAGCCATCTGTGACTTGCAAACAAGCCAGATGTGTTTGACTCTCATCGACCCAAAGGTTATCAGACCTCTAGAGTTCTACAGAAAGCCTCCAGATGAAGCAACACTCGTAGCTACATGTTAATGTGCCGAAGAGTACGAGACAGAGTACTCGGAATCGATCGGCACACATACAGATACATCGATCGATCCTATTGATCTCACATCGATCGACCAGTCAGTCATCACATCAATTGATACAGGCAACGGTTTTCACTCCACGTCGATTGATATTACACCTATGTACGTAGTTGATCACTTTAAAGGTAACTACACAGATGGGAGTTGGGAACCAGACTACTATCAGCCAACATATGCAGTGGAGACAATAGAGGATGATTATGATGAGGATTACATGAGGGAGAGAGATATTGAATACTCTTTCATCCGCAGAGAAGAAGAATATGATGAGGACAACAACAGGAACATACCATATTCATACATCCGCATAGAAGAGAATGTATACCACCCTATAGTGGAGACAGATTATGAAGACTTGTGGGAAGAAAAAGGAAGTTCTCTCATTCATGAAGATGAGGTACCCACCCAGTTTGTTTCTCAGCAGTTCATTCCATCAAGACCATGTTCATCATGCTACAGAGATTACACTAACATCCAACCGATTCCAAGATCAATCAGAGCTACATCGATCGACACCAGCATCTATGCATCGATCGATACAACAGTTTCAAGGACGAGAGATGATTGGCCAGCACAATGCTATCCACTTTTTGCCTAGAGACTACTACACCTTCCCAACATGTGGAAGAATGCAATGAGGACCATGAGGAAGAGCCAGCTACAGACCACGAGGAACTTCTCACTAGAGATGGATCCAGATCAAATGGAACTATGCAGCCCACATCGATCGACGCAACATCATCAGAATCGATCGATACCAGTCCAAGACGAGGGCTACACAAAGAAGAATCGATCGACACACGCAAAGACGTATCGATCGATACCAGTCAAATCGACTCGGAGAAGAATGGAAATTTCAAATTTGGAAATTTCAAATTTGGAAACTTGGTGGATGATTATTTACTATAAAAGGAGCCACGGTATTTTCAGGGATCCAGAAGGCAATGCAAGAGCTATGGATGGCCGTATGCTACAAGTTTCAAAAGAAGACATCTCTCAGACATTCTTGCTATGGCCAATGGACCAAACAACCTATTCTACAAGCAACGTGATGATCCAGCCTATCAAAAGATGCTAGAAGATGCAGAATATGCAATAGCCTGCAGGAGAGAGCCCTACTCCAAATACAACTATCAGCTTGAAGATGACAAATCGATTGACGGTGACACCTCCGGATCGATCGATATGCTACCTCCTGAGTACCAAGAAGAGAAAGATAAGTATGGAGTCTATAGAGACATGTATGGACGTCCAAGGGGTATCACAGGGAAGGTCATTCCAGTATCCCATACACACATTAGAGACATCCTACAAAGAGCTTCACTAGACAAGCCATCATTCATATGCCTACAAGAGCATCGCGAAACGTTCAATCCAGCTACACCAGCAGATCCAGATCCTTACAACAGAGCAGAGATGGATGAGAAGCTCAATGACATCTACACCATTCAGTATGATTCAATGAATGATTTCAAGTGCAAACTTGATAGTGTCTACCATCCACTCAATGACAAGATCATACACCTGACCTAGACCATGGAGAACCTTGCAGATGGTGTCACCACCTTGATGAAGCACAAACCACAAGGAGTTTCAGCATGGAAGCAAGGGAAACCTTCAACTTCCGATGAGTTTCCACACCACACATCGACCGACGCGAGAAGGATACCATCGACTGATGCAGCTCACCCTACATCGATCGACATCCACTAAAGAGAGGTTATATTCTTATGAAGAAAAGTTTGGTAGTTCCCACTACCCGATGATTGATGATGTGATTTCACTAGAATCACGAATGGATGCTTTCCAGCAAGAGATGGGTACGATTCAGAATCAACTCGATCTTCCCCTGAAGACATCTCCATCGACCGACATGCCTACCAGCACATCGATCGATTCTGACCAAGCACCAGCAGAAAATCAGCAAGAATCGATCGACAGCGCAGAACGCACATCGCTCGACACATATCATCAAGAAGAATACACTACTATGAGGAAGAAGGTTCTAGACACCATCAAGACAGACAACAAATGGGAAGAACAAGAATTGAAGAATACTCTTGATTTGTTATACGCCAGCCTCAGTACCAACTTCAAATGGACAGCTAAAGGCTTTGAATTGATGCAAAAGGAATTGCATATACTCCGCAACAGGCAGAAATGGTCACAATCGATCGACACCATGGCCGACCCATCGATTGACGCAGACAAGAACAACGGATGGAGCAAGGAATTTCATTACAAGCCAAAGTATGGAGCTAGAGCTTATGATACTTATGAGAGAAGAAGAGACGATGGTCAGACACAAGAGAGGATCCGACCACTCACAGAAGAGAAGCCACCTACACCAAGAGAGAAGTTGACAAGATGATAGCTGAGATCTATGAAGCCTTAGATCATTTAGAGACACAATACTACAAGAAGAAGTATGAAGACATCAACTTTCCCTTCGACAAAAGCATTGCAAATCTGGAGATCAAGGCTATTCAGAAACGACTTGGCTTGAACATCAGTTCCCTCAGCTATACGAATCTTTTATGGAAACGAAGATCTTTCTGAGAAATAGTGTAAACGTCCGAAGGCCTAAAAACGGCCCGCAAGGGTCCAAACGTGTGTGGAGACCCATCTACGATTTCAAGAAGGAATTCAGGCACAAAGAGATTATGACGGTTTATCCTATCTTACGAAATAAGATAAACGTCAAGTTTCCGAAGATAAATGTAAAAGTTTGGGAATAATTATGAAGATCGACGAAAAATGGAATATTCCCAAAAGAGATAAACTTGGGCCAAAAGGCGAAAGGCCACCGACCTAAACACCTATATAAGGAGAGCTGGGGCAGAAGAAAAGAGGATCCGAGATTTTAGACTTAGAGAACTCCTGTTAGCTTAGAGAACTTAGAACATAGGTGGTTAGACTAGCGAGGCCAGGCTTAGGACGTTTCGCCGCCTTTTGTTATGTTGTTCTATATTGTTAACATATCTCTTCTCTTCTCGGAAAAACGCCTCTGAGCGACTTTTTCTCTTTGTTTTGCTATATGCCTACTTTTTCGATTTCAAGTGATTACGCAGAGAATCTGGACCTTCAAGAAAAGTAAGGTTCACTTGACCTTCCTCCATCTTTATTAACAAAACTCGACAGTGCAAACTTTGGTTCCCACACTTGGTTTCTCTGAAGAACATCCACAACCTGTGGGTAAAGTAGGCCTCTTCAAAAGGTTTCTCAAGTGGGATTCTGAGAACTCTCTTTGTGAAGTTATCCAATTCCTTCTCATTGACTACCCACTTCAGATGCTTGGGAACCTTTTCTTTCCTCTTCCTCAAGGTTCTCCCTTCTGTAGCTTTATAAACTTCCATAGGCTCTAGTGCATCTTTGGGTTGAGTGTTGATGGTGTCTGGTGGTGTATCTTAAGGTTTGGATTGTTGTCTGAGTGCATTGAGTCGTTCTGCATCAAATCTTTGATAGTTGCACTCCATATGTCAAAGGTGCACGTCGATCAATGGGTGCTGGAGGTTGTCGATCGATGTCATCATCTCTCCGTTGATCGATGGCTGCTTCTTGATGCCGATCGATTTTGATACAAAAAAAGGCTGGGTGGATGCGGGTGTCTTGCTGCGAACTCCTCGTGAGTCATTATCCTCACGACATTGCACGAAGCACTCGATTCTGCTGATGGCGTTGATCGATGCTCGTCAAAGCTGGTCGATCAACTCGATGAAGAGTCCATCAGTCTATGGTCTCTAGTTGACGTCGGTCGACACTAATGTGAATCGCCGAAACTCATGGAGCTTTTCACTTCAAATTCTCCTTCTTGCAGCCTCTCATACTTCACCACTTGCCAGAAATCATCATCTATGATGGCATTCACGTGGTGCGTTGTTGCTTCTTCAAATATCCCCCTTGTTCAGGCTTCTTGCTTCTTAACAGCTTTTCTTGTCTGAACCACCTGGGTCTCTAAGTTCTTCACATGAGTGCTAAAAGCTTCAAAATTTGTGTTGAGGTTGGTGTAGACAGCATCAATCTTCCCATTAAAATCCACTGTTAGTCTCTATTGACCTTCAAGAACCTGGTCAAGCATGGCTTCTGTCTTGCTCTCCTGAGTTGGTGGTGGTGGATTTTGGTAAGATGAATTTCCATAGCTCCTGCTAATGTTGAAGTTTCTGTTGTAGTTGTTGTTGAAGGGCTTCTGTGAATTCTGATTGAAGTTACTTCTCTGTCCAAAGAAGTTTTTGTGTCCTCCCTGGTTTCCAAACCTCTGAAATCCATCTCCACTAATGAAGTTCAAATCCTCTTCTATGTTGTCATCTTTAGCAGCCTATGAACACTATCCAGCTTACCCTTTACTTCATCCATCTGCTCCTTTCCAAGGAATACTGCAGATTTCCTTTTGTCAAAATCAGTGTTCTTGGTGCTGTTGCTGGATGCCAAGTTCTCTATAAGTTTTACAGCTTCCTCTGGATTTCTGGTGTTGAAGTTGCCTTCACTAGCTGTGTCCAGAGCCATCTGATATTGTAGTGCGATGCCTCTGAAGAAAGTGCTGAGTAATTGCACTTGGTTGAATCCATGGTGTGGAAAATCTCGCTGGTATGACTTGAATCTGATCCAAGAATTCTTGAATGGTTCTCCAGGTTCCTAAGTGAATGTAGCATTCTTGCGTTTATAGTCTTCAGTGCGTGTGTCATCAAAGAAGTTACAAAGGAATGCGTTCTTGATGTCGCTCCAGGATGTAAGAGATCCTGGTGGTAACTGCTTAAGCCACTGCGAAGCTTCTCTAGCAAGAGAGTACTTGAAGTGCTTGCAGAGAAGATAGTCCTCAGTTACTCCATTGGCTTTGATAGCAGGTATGAGATCCTCGAGCCTCTCCAGATGGTCCATAGGATGCTCGTGAGATAACCCACAGTAGGGTGTCTGTCCCACAAGTGTGTAGTACTGCGGCTTCAACTCAAAATCGCCTCTCTGAATAGCTGGAGGGCAAATAGCTGATCTGTTGGCATAGAACTGATCTGGAAGGTTATAGTCAGCCAAAGTTCTTGTAGATGCAGCATCACGTTCAGGGATTACAGTCCCCTGAGCATCTAACTTTTGACCTGCTGCATTACGCAGGTGACCTTCTTGATCACGTAGGTCCCCAGTCTCGTCCTGTCTGAGAATCAGTGTCGCAACCATGTCGCCCGGCTGAGTATCGATCGATGTAAGAGCTTGGGTATCGATCGATCTCGGATGAGAGATGTCGGTCGACGGAATAGTAGTGTCGGTCAACGGTGAAGAGCGAGTACCTGTCGACGGAGAAGATGTCTTGGTCGGTGTTGGTGTTGATATCTTGCATATTTCCATTGTTTTATCCATTCATACAAGTGCATTTTGATCATATAGACTAGGATTTAGCCATGTCTAGGTTGCATTTTGCATACATAAGTCTTTATTAGGTATTGGAGTACCACATGGAGTTCTTGGAGATGTTTGGGTGCAATTGAGGCTCAAAAGAGGAGTTAAAGGTGATCATTGGATGAGCAGTGAGATGGGAGCGACCTACCGGAGCGAGGGCACGAAGTAGCTGTGGTCTCTCTCGAGAAACCCCTTGGAGCGACCTCCCCAGAGTGACGTGATGAAGTCGCTCCCGAACCAGAGAAACCTCCAGAGCGAGGCTCCCAAGTCATTCGGCATTTTATCACTTTGGACAGCAAAAATAGCCCAGGAGTGAGTCTTGGAGCGACGCATCGAAATCGCTCCTAAGGGTCAGAGCGACGTGATGGAGCGAGACCCCGAGGTCGTTGCACGTCTTCTGACTGGTCGAAACTTATGATTAATCAGGGACCTTTTAGTCATTTGTATGCACGATTTACATTTCCAAAACCTAAGTTTAAGTACCTTTAGTAAGCCATTAGAGGCAGATTATCTTTTATCTTTGAGAAAACCACCAAAAATCTATTGGAAAGTTCATCTCTTGGAATCATTTGATCATCTGTTCTTGTAATCCTGTTGTTTTCCAATCTATTATCTATATCTCTCTACATGATTAATCTGAAATCCAATATGGGTTTAAGAGGAATCATGGAGATTAGTGAGTAATCCTCCTTTGAATTCATGGGTTAGGGAGATTAAGGGTGATTAGGTTAGAACTATGATGTTTTAGTGTAAATCTTGCTTATTCCTTGCTAGTAGAGTATTCATAATTCATCTTTTGAGCTGGCCTCTAAGAAGTTGAGCTTTAGGCATTTCCCACCCACAAGGTGTATGATGAAATGCCTGAGCCAACTCTCCTAAGCTTTTAACATACTTTACCAAAGACATTTGTTGTGAAAGGTGTTAAGATAGCCAATAGACTTGTTAGTAATGATTACTTTCATATTATTCAACCAAATACATCTGATGTTTGAGATATGTTAGTAAATGAACATTCATCTAGACATAGAGTTTGTTTAAGATTGTGTCTAAGCTTAAGGTTGATAGTTTGATTGATCATTTGCCATCCTTAGTTCGAAACTTGATCACCCAAGGTCTAATCCCTATACTCATGCGTTCTCCTTTGTCATAATCAAACAAAGTTACTTCATTTATTGCTTCTCTGTTTTGTTGTTACATTCTAGTATTAATCATAGTTTAAAACCATCTTAATCATCGGTTGCACTTAGATTAAGTAGGTACTTGCATTATCGGTGCTTTGAATCCCTTAGAATTGGTTCGACATTCCCTCATACTACAACATTTTTCTTAGGAGTCTTGAAAACTCCTAACATCAGGTGTGCGAGTGTCGGTTGATGAACTGGTGTTGATGTCGATCGATGTGGAGCGTTTGTCTTTGCGGATCGAACATTCCAAGCTTGCAGGATCTTCTGAGAATTGTAGCTGAGTTTTCTTGTTGCCTCTGGTACTACTGGGCATGCACCTGAAAAGACAAAAAAAAAAAATTTGTTAGAAAACAATTAAAAAGAAATAACCTAGACCTAATCAAATTAAATCTAATGGCAATCAAAGCTCAACGGAAACCGCGCCAAATTTAATATCACTCAAATTACCCTAAGGAGTGAATTACTCTCTCAAATAAGAGGTTTAGTTGTAGTACTTTGGGATCAAATTCACAGGGAGCTAGGGAACACAAAAGATCTAATCCTTAACGACTAAGCTAGGTGATTATGATTAACTTTAAATTGCATGTTTGAGAATGGCAGTTGCTCGGTGGGTTTGATTGAGCGTTTTAAAAATTAAAGAAAGTAGCTAGACTTAGGATTTTTATTCAGGTGATCAGGATTATAATCCTATATATGCCTAACAAGTTGCATGCATGATATTAAAGAGCTCAACAGCTTATGCACAAATAGATCAGCGTTCGCTTTCTATATTCGTTTGATGACTAGATCTAATGATCTCACCTATCGGGATGATCAATTAGAAAGTGTCAATCGATAACTCTATAGGAGTATCGATCGATACACCTTTTGCTCCGTCGATCGATTATTCTATAAGAATATCGATCCACGCGCTTCTAGCAAGCTTTATGCGCGGGATGAAATCGATGCTCACATAGACTCTAGATCAGCTTTCGTCTTTCTCTAGTGATCTTAGCTTGAATAGGATGTATTCAGGATGAAGTCAGGTTAACAAGCAATCCTAGGTCAAGATTCTAGTTAGCTACTCTAGAACACAAGCATTAAGAACATCCTAACAATGAATATCACAAGTTAGCTATCTATAGTTGGAGCTAATCCCTCACAACCTATTTGAACCCTAAATCTAACAATGGAACTACTCAGACATGGCCAAGCAATTCATAGCAACAAGATAAAAGAAACTTATAGATAGATAGATAGAGAAACAAATAATGGAGTTCCAATCACAAATCTCTTTGGATCTTCTCTCCAACTCTAAGAATATCTTAAAACCTTAAACAATAAACTAGAACAAAATAGAAAGCATGCTTTGCCTTAAACACATAGGCAAGCTATAAATATTGAGTTCATTAGGTTAAAAAACTCGCCAGGGGCAATCTTGTAATTTGGTGAAGACTTGGGCATTAAGTCGGCTGGAACCATTTTGTCTCTACGCGACTCGGTATCGATCGATGTCACAGGATGTGCATCAATCGATTATAATCTTGATACATCGACCTTTGGATACTGATGTCGATCGATGGCTCAGAGTGTGCATCGATCGATTGTTGTCTGTGAATATCGACCTCTGGTCTGGCTTGATGGTTAGCATGAAATCTCTATTAAGCTCTGAAATGCTCCAAAATAATCACTTTACTCCAAAATGCTCCTGAACCTGAAAACATACCTAATATACCTCAAAACATTAAAAACACCTATATACCATGGGTAAAAACGGGTCAATTCATGGTATATCAGAGACGCAATTTTTGACGTTGATTTCGAGATAACCGATTTTGACCCCAACAGAAATTGTCGTACAATCTTTTCAATAAAATTATACGAAGGGTATATTGCGAGAAATATTTTTCTGGGGACTTTCATGCATTGATTCCGTCGTGACCGATGTTGACCCCAACAGTTAGCCCCCCAGCTGGTTAGAACCGTGAGCTTCTAGCGTGAGGTAAGCGAGCTGCTTGGTAAATTAGGCAAGTTAGGCAGAATTAATTGTTGAAAAGGTCCATCGTAAGTGGTCTTTCGCCCTCCTAAGAATGAAATGCGATAAGATTGGGGCTGCGCCTTATGATGGCTGCCTACGTACCCTTGTTGGAGGGATCAAGCATTTCGTAGTTCGTCTTGGAGTAAAGATTCTTATGACATGTTTTCCAGCGAGACCTTTACCGTCTAGTTGTATGTTGTGTAGAGATTATCGAGCATGTTGTTGCCGATGGCATTTTGTATTAGATCTTTGTCGGTCTCGAGACTAGCCTAGTAGGCTGCTTTCTTTGGTTGAGTGTGACTTCGAATCCAAGCCGCTTTGCGGCTTTTTAATGAATCGAAGTTCATGTTTTTCGAGGAGCATGTTTGTTTCCGACATGTGTGGACGTGTTTCTTGTAGTGGGACTGGCAATGTGTGGCTTTGAATCCCTGTTTTTTACCGGCTTTTGTACGATTCATGCTTTTGATAAAAACAGGTTTCGAGAATGTTCAGGTTTTTGTTAAGTGTAGGGGGAAGGATTCGAGTTTCGCTTTGTAGGGAACAACCCTATTGCGCATTTCTGGAAGTCCTTCACCCTCGAACGGATTCGAGACGCGGTTAGACTTTATCGGTCCCGAGATCCTGTCCCGTTGTATGATGCCGAACCGGTCATCGAAGCTTCTACTCGGAGGCGTAGACAGAGGTCTCGTAAGGGGAAGGAAATCGATGATGGGGAAGGCTCGGAAGATCCTTCACCGTTGGGAGAAAACCCTAGTTTTGCTCCAACGGAAAAAGGCGGAGCCAGCAATTTTTCACCCAACAACTTCTTTGATGGTCGCAGCTGAGGTGGCGAGACGGGCGGAATCGTTTGCTGCTGAGTTTCAATGTTTTAAAGAAGCTCAGGAGTTTTTTGGTGATTTCCGCGAGTGCCGGGGTTCGGTCGTAAACCTTTACAAGTCTCAGAACCCGGATTTCTCCTTCGATTCCGAGATTGCTGAGATGAAGGATTTCATGGCCGAGTGTGCTCATGCTGAGTCCTTGGTTCCTCCGGTAGAAGAAAGAGTCCGGAGACTATGGGAACCTATCGAGGTTTCCGAGGATACGGTGGAGGCCGGAGCCGATGAGAACGCCGAGGGTGGTGGGAATGCTCAAGGCGTGAATGAGGAAGTGGACCAGCCTGCTAGTTCATTTGGGATTTCCGCATCCGGATTTCTCAATGTTGACTTCCTTTTGTGAATCGTATTTTTTGGCCGTGTGTGGCCGTTTTTAGGAGTTTTATTCTGCGACCGTTGGAGGTTGCATTCTTATGTTTTGGGACTGGCCGTTGGTGGCTTTAAATCCTGTCGTTTTTGCGGACTTTATGAATATGAAAATTTGCGAGATTTCGTCTTTTTTTTTTATTTATACTTTCGTCAAGCGTAGAGGGAAGGATGCAAGTAGTCACTTCGTATCCTAACTCTTTTTTTGTCGGTTGGTCAGTATGCTACTTTTTAGCGAGCGTTTTAGGTGTAAGCGATAAGAGACATGTTTTGGGATCTCGTATACGATACTATGTCTGTGAGATGTCAAGATCCAGCAAGACTGGGTTTAGGGCAAGACCTAGGCTTACTCTCAGCTTTAAGGCTGTGCGATGACTGATCGGCTTTCGTTTTGTTTAAAGTCCGCGACTAGTCGCCGGCTTATATGACTTGTGTTAAAAGAATCGAGCTATCTTTGGAGTTTATCCGAGACGCTAAACCAAAATTTTGGGTTTCTTGTATAGCGCGCTATGATATCCTTGTCGGATGTAAGAGGACCTTGTAGGTCTGACTACGAGTTTGTATTGAGTGAAACGTCTCTTTTGTGCGTCCGTCGGGGCCAATCGACGGGCGTGAGTTATTTTTAAGTCGCAGGTGGACTGTCTTTTGCGGATGATACGAGTTTTGTTATCTTTTTAAGAAGTTGCGACGTCTCGCGTTTCTTTTGAAGATATGATTTTCGTTTTTCCGAAGCGTTGATACGTTAAGTGAGCATAAAAGATAGAAAGAATTTTATTAAAAATTTCGAAAAGTTCGAGTACATGTGCGGATTTTTCGCGTTTTTGTGGGAGTATAGGAGTATACGCACCCAGTCCCCCCCCCTTTTTGGTGAGGGGGATAGCTGAACTCGCCGGGTTTCGACGAGCTGCCTACGTACCTCTTCCAAGGATCAAGCCATCTCGTAGTTCTGATAGTTTCTGCAGACGTTTTTACTCCCCGTGCGTTGGCGTTCCGACCGTGCTGGTCGGATCGGTGGTTTGTGCGGGGGTCGAGCTGTCTGCTTTTACGGCGGTGGACTCAGAGGCTTTGTCGCTGTCTTGAATCGTTGCCTGTTCGGATGATTCTGGATCATCTTTCTTTGATTCCTCGGGAATGTTGTGTGATTCCCTTGCTCGTTTCGGGTTGGCCGCAGGGGAGTTCCGATCTTTTCGCAGTTTGAACTCGGCTAGGTAACAGAGTCTCGATTGTTTCTGACTACCCCAGATGGCTGCGGTTCCGGTCGGAGTCGGAAACTTGATACCGAGGTGATATGTGGATGGTACTGCCTTCATGGAGTTGATCCAAGGGGTTCCCATGATGGCATTGTAGATGGCCGGGGTGTCGACTACTGCAAACTCGACGATCTTTGTGACTTCCTTCGCCATGACCGGGAGCTTAATTCTCCTGAGGGTCATGGTAGTGACGCCCGAAAACCCCGTCAAAGGTTTTGGCTCAGGGACGACTTCCCCAAGTGGGATCTTCATCCTGTAGAGGGTGTCACAGAAGATAACGTTGACCGTGCTTCCTGTATCGACGAGAATGCGGCCGACTTCGAGATCCTGGATTACCAGGTCGATAACCAAAGGATCGCAGTGAGGTTTGTCGATTCCGACGGTCTCCTGTTCCTCGAAAGCGATCGTGTGGTTAGGAACATCGCTGTCTGGGAACCAGTTGGAACTTGTCTCGGCTTTTCGCCCGTAGGTTTTTATCGACGAGACAGAGTCTTGGTAGAACTGTGATCCTCCGATGATCATGTTTACCCTCTGGCGACTGCTGTTGTTCCCTTGGTCGTCCTGTCTTCTTCCGCATTTTCCCCCGATTGATTTTCGGTTGCGCAGTCCTCGGAGACAGTTTTGTTGGTCTTTGGGCGGTCGGAGTCCAGGAGCAAGTCCTTTATACTCTTGACCTTTGATAGTTCGCCGGTGAGGAGCTTTGCGGCGAGCCGGGCGCCGAGAACCTTGCAGTTCGCAGTGGAGTGACCTCTGGTTTCATGGAACTCGCAGTAGGAATTATCCTTGTACTGGTTCCTGGTCCAGGTGTTTCCGGAGGTTCTGCCTTGCTCCGAGTTGATGGCGTAGTTATGCTCGCCTTGGGCGTCTTCCCCTTCGTGATGGACGTTTTTGTCGTTACGAGAGGTTTTCTTTTTCGAGGACGTTTTCTGTGGTCCGTGCTTCTGCGATAGAAACTTCATCTCTTCTTCCATGATGATGAAGTCTGTTGCCTTGTGGAGAGTATCCTGGATTGTCCGCGGCTTTTCCAGTAGTATTCACTTTCGGAACTTCGACTTGTACCAGAGAGTTTTCCTCAGGGCGTCGATTGCGACATTGTCGCTGATGCCTGTTACTCTGGCCATCACCAGCTTGAACCTTCGTATGAAGTCGCGGAGCGACTCGTCCTCCTTCTGAGCTAGACTCAATAGATCCACGTCGGACGTTTCTCTGTCCATGAACATGGAGTATTGTTTATGAAACGCCGAGGCCAGTTGGCGGAAGCTTCCGATGGAGTTCCTTTTGAGCCGGGAGAACCATTCGAGCGCAGCGCCTTTGAGGTGCTCGACGAAGAGAAGACAATGACCCGCGTCTCGTTCGCGCTCCGGGAGTTTGCACCTACCCATTGCGATCTGGAAAGACTGCAGGTGCGACTTAGGATCCGTCGTACCGTCATAGACCGGGATTTTGATCTTCCCTGGGTCTGAGATGCGTGTTTCCGTGATCCGAGCGGTGAACGGCATTTTCCGTGCTTCCTCGAGAAGTCTATCGATCTCGGGGGCGGAACTGGTCGCCTGATGGATTTGCGATTTCACTGCTTTCACTTCGGCCACGGTCTTTTTGAGACATTCGCGGGGATCATGGATCTCGCTATTGCTGCCGGCGTTCCTCCGAGTTTGTTGGCGCTGGTCGCGATAGATCCGAGTTTGATCTTCCGCGAGTTCTTCCTTCTCCATCCAGTAGAGTTCTTCTTCCTCTTCTGTCATGGGCCTATCGAAGGATACCGTCTGCCGAGCAGACTGGCTTCGGGTCCTCCTGGGGTGGATGTCAGCGTCTTCATCAGAAGGATCTGATTGGTCGCTGATATCTAGATCAATGCGCTCGACGTCGCTTTCCTTGTTTCCCGTAGCCGGGAGTGGAAGGTTCTGCGAGGTCGTTTGCTGTCCTTTCGGAGCCGTTTCCTCGGGAGTGGGCTCTTTCGGGGCATCTTTTTCTCGTGCTTCGGGAGATCCAAAGTCGAGTCTTCTGCCGCGGCGTGCCTTGGTGGATCTGCGCGGCAGTTTGCTCCTCGCAGTTAAGGTGTCGACCTGTTTTGCGAGCGAGGTTATCAGCTTGTCCTGTTTTTCCGCCCGTGCCTGGGCGGAGGTAAGCAGTTCCTTCATCTGCCTGAGCGCCTCAGTGTTTGCATCAGCAGTGAGTGCGGACGCATCTCCAGCTGGAGTCTTTTCAACATTGGCGTCGACGGGTGTTCCGTCTAGCGCTGGTTGATCTTTGGTGACGTCGGTAGACATGATCGAGCGTGTGCAGTTGCTAGATAGATAGATCCGTAACCCTCCCCCCCTCCTTCTAGCGCCAAACTGTGGGAACCGAAATTCGCACCGTCAATTTCCGATAAAGATTTGTGGAGGAAAACCGAGTTAACCCGATCTTCCTTGAAGGTCCCGGATATCTGCTGGGCCGCACACGAAACAATCAGTTTTAAGTCGAGAAATAAAAATCGTAAAATAGAGCGGAAAAAGATCTTATTTCTGAATTCGAGTTTTGAGCGTGAACAACAGGTAAGAAGTAAGCTACAAGAGCTGTCGAAAGGTCCGCTAGTCCGGCCGCCTAGATCTAACCAAGTTGAGTCGCAGCTCGCTAATGAAAACAGAAAAAGAAAGCTAAAACGCTCTAAGTGCTAAGTGCTCTGGATGTTTTTGTGATCTGGTTTGCTTCTTGCTCAAAGCTCTCCTTATATACTCCTCTTAAGACGGTCTATCTTCTCGCGGGCTGAATCGGGCTTTTTCCATTTTCGTCCATCTTCGTGTTTATCGGGAAACTTGACATTTATCTTCGGAAAACTTGACATTTATCTTCTGGAAACTTGACATTTATCTCTTATGTGAGGATAAGGATAAACCGTCATAGTTATCCTTCCTTTTCGGAAAATCGTAAGTGGGCCGTTTTGGCCACGTTGGGCCGTTTAGGCATTTTTACGGTTTTTCAAACGAACGGTTTTTGAAGGTTTCGGTGTTTCCGAAGGAACCCCAATTCCTTGTGTAGTCGAGATATTGGTGTTCTAGAATAACCGTGATCGTACCAAACTTGCGTAGATTGATCCGAACAAGCTAAGATTGGATCGGACCGGACACGATAGGACCGAGACCAGAGCGAGGGCCGTGGACTGACGCCAGGCCGACCCGCGTGACGGGTGCCGCCGGCGCCAGGCCGGGGTGCCGCCGGCGACAGGCCGGCCCGCGTCCCGCGTGCCGCCTGCGCCAGGCCGGGGTGCCGCCGGCGCCAGGCCGGCCCGCGTGACGGGTGCCGCCGGCGCCAGGCCAGCCCGCGTCCCGCATGACGCGTGCCGCCGGTGCCCGGCCATCTTGCCGTCTGTGGGTTTTTTCGTTGTTCGATCTTTCCCCCGTTAGTCGTTTGCGGGAAATCTTTGAGTTTTGGGAAGATCTTTAGCCGTAGATTTCGAGATAATCGAGACTCCTCGAGTATCGGGATTGAGATGGACTTGGATTTGTAGACTTTCCGTCTTCAAGGATGTGAGCAACGAGGCTTCGAGCTTTAGATGTGTTAAAAGACGAATCTTTTAAACAATCGGGAAGGCTTTGCGGAAGACTCATTGTAGATCTCGGACGATCCGGACATGGGTTTTAAGGGACCAAGATGCCGCCATTGCCCGAGATCATGAGATGATTGCACGGATGGGCGCCAGGACCCTTGCCGCTGGCGCCAGATGGGAGTGGACGAGCCTTCCCGTGAGTTTTATCGAGCGACGACCTTGCCGCTGGCGCCAGGATAACGATTTAGTCATTGACCGATTTTGACCCCAACATTCCTGTCTCCAGCTTCCAGGGTCCTGCCCCTGGTTCTGACTTCTGGCTGCCAGGCCGAATGATTTCTCTTGCCTTGGGTAAATGGAAATCTTCCTTTATATAAGGAAACCAGCTTAGGCAAGAAAGAATCTTCCTAAAACCGAGAGAAAGAGGAAGTATTCCAATATATGCCGCCATTCTTAAGAAAAATGGAAATATTATATTATCTAAGGATATAGTGAATATTTCCGAATTCTAAAAAGGAGACACGACTTCTACTATAAATAAAGGGTTCATAAACCCTAAGAGAGCAGGTCAACACATCCATCTACACTGCTCATCACCTCTACAGCCGCCAAGGCAAGATTTCAGACCTAGAAGACTATCTTCATAGATATGCTCAACAACTGGTGAATCCTTGCGATTACTATCGACCATATGAAGATATAGGCTTAGGACAATGATGATAGAACTTTTCAGGTTCTAATCAAATGATGTACTATATAAGATTGTCGAACCAGTCCTAAGTGACAATGAAACAGAGGGAATGCAAGCCTATGCTCAATCTAAATGCAACCATTAGAGAGGATGATGATTAAACTAGAACATAAGCAAAATGCAACAAAAAGCAAAACTTTCTTTCTTATGAGGAGAGTGAGACCCATGGGTATAGGGACTTGATATCAAATGATTAAGCTTCAATCCAAGATGCTAACTTTTCAATCAAACTAATCCTTATGCCTAGACAACAAAACTAAGCAAGCTCTATCCCTAGATGAATGCTCTTTTGCAATGATCACCCCAAGTACACCAAATTCCTTTGGCTGTAATGATCAAAGCAAACAATGAGAATGAGTCTAATAGCAATCCTAGCCTCTATGACAACTAATCCCTTAGGCAAAGCAAGCTAAAAGCATAGATGAGTTGGTTCATGCATTTCATAGAACACCTTCCGGGCATGAAATGCCTATAGCTCTATGTTTGAGAGGCCAACTCAAATATAGCTTTAAAAACACCAAATCTATGCAAGGAAATGATAGATCTAACTATAGACACCTTGGATCTAACTTAATCACTCTCTATCCCCCTAACCCATGGATCTTAGAAGGATCTACTCACTAATCCACATGCTTATTCTTAAACCCATGAGAGATTCAAGCATAAACATATAGAGAAAGAAAGGAGATGAAATAAACAATCAAGAACACAAGATGAGATGAGATAATAAATCAAAGATGAAGCTTTACTCAAAGGTTTTTGTTCTTAGATCATAAATAACATAAGTCTCAAACTTGAGTTTATGAGAGTATTTATAGTGGGCTTAAAAGCCCTAAACACATAGAATAAAAATGACTAAAAAGCCCTTAGAAGATTAAAGGTTTAAACCAATCAGAATGCTCCAAAAGGAAGAAGCTCGGATACCCTGGTCGGATAGCATTCTTCTAGGCCGGGTATGGCTACGCCGGGTGTGTGCTGCTCGTCCAGCGTCCAGGCCGTGCGGTCTCTCTAGGCCGGGTGTGTTTGGCCGCGTGGTCCGTGTCCAGCAGCTAGCAGGACGTGCGGGTGCTGTTGGCCGGGTAGTCCTGTCCGGGTGCTTCCATGCGCGGGTGTGTGTGGCCGGGTGGAACGTCCAGCGTCCGTCCTCATACGCGGCTCCATCCTCGGGTGGTACTGACCGCTTCCGTTCTAGGCTTCCAGCACAATCAGGACGTGCGGGTGCTTGTCCCCGGGTCGTCCTGGTCGCGTCCTGAGCTCGTCCAGGCAAGGTTTGATGGTTGGCCTCGGGTGTGCTCACCCGGGTGGCTTGACATGCTTCGACTCAATTGATCATAACTCCTCCAATATGGCTCCAAATGTCTTGAAACCACTTCCACTGGAAAGCTAACTCATAATTCCATGTCTCCACCAAATATAAGCATCAGAAGATACTTCTAAGGCCTTTCTCCTTGTTCATCTTTAAACCCCTCTTTTTCATCACAAAACTCCCAAACATCTTCAATATCTCCAAAGTGTGCTCCAACACCTAATAGGGACTTATGAATGCAAAATGAGCCTAAAGATGCCTAATGCCTAATCTAAATGAGCAAAAATGCATAAGATATGATAGCTAAAAACATGTAAATATGCAAGACATCAACTCCCCCACACTAGTCCTTTACTTGTCCACAAGTAAACTTGCAAGGACTAAGGAGGAGAGGTTTGAAGGAGGGGACTCATAGCCAAAAAGAATGCTCTTCTTAGTTCTCAACTTGATAACCTTGCATAATCATACCAACTAGCTAGAGCAAACACTCAATCCAACTCTAACTTCCCAAGGCCTATCTCAACTCTTTTGATCCCTAACTTACTCATCATGAATCCACAATCCACAAATCCACTTGCTCTCTTACAATCATTAAGCAAACTCAATAGAAATCTTGCAAATGGTCAGATGGTCCAAGACATTTGGTTTGGTGGAACAAGGCTCTATGTAAGTGCAACAAGAGGTTAAAAGGGATCTTTCAAAGGGTGGTTCACTCTCAAAACAAGTAGCCTTGACATTGAACATAATATATCTAAGAAAGGGATCAACTCATGCATACAATGCTCAATCTCCATTGTTCTACCCTTTCCCTAGATACATAAGTTACATCCCTATTCCCAATGCCATATCACCACTCACATCTCTTACCCAAGGATTTCCCCCCAAATACTCAAGATATTTTCTCATTTGAAACTCTTTCTTAATGTAGCCAATAAGGGATTTTTCACATTTTAAACTCTTTTAAGCTCTTTCTAAACATTGCTAGCCCCCTTTTCATTTTTTTCTCTTTTTTTTTTATTTTTCTTCTTTTCTTCTTCTCTTTTTTTTTTATATATATATGGGGGCCAAGACTTATTTTCTAACTTAGAGCTTACAATCTTTCATTTCTCTTATCCCTCATAGACTTAGCCACTTAAAACCTTAGAATCTCATGAGTTAAACTTTTCATAAACCTTTCACTTTCCCAAGATCACACCATTCAACACTCACCCCCATCTTAGAAGCTAGACATTATGAGTGTCCAATCTAGCTAAAATGGAGACCAAGCATTGTCGTTCCCAATACTCTCAACATTATGCACATGTAAAGCTTTCCAAAGAAGGCCTCACTCAACAAATAATGAAGGCTTGAAAGGAGGTAAGGGCTTTAGGGTGTGGAGTGCCACTTGAGTTTGTCCAAAAAGATAGGCAAAGAATGGGAGGGACAACTCAAGTGTTCTATCCATGACTTAGTACACAAAGGACCATGAGCAAGAGACTTAGAGTCTAAATATGACAGGAGCAAGCTTCAAAGAGAGAACATCAATCAATCAAATAAGCTTTAGGAAGAGATTTCAAGGCACAAAGTTTACAAGCTATCCTAAGATTTGCTCAAGCTACTTGCTATGATTATGAAGGTCATCACTTTAAGAACTTAGCATGAGCATCTTTACAAGGCAACTATCATCCTTGTCCCCTTATGCATGATGCAACCTATATGATGATTTTTTTTTATTATTATTATGCAAGTGAATGATCTAGATTCAATCCTAATGCAACTACATGATTCTTTTGTGCTTTTCAAATTTTTCAAATTTTTTTTTTTTGGTTTTTCTATGCAATAACTATCTACAAGTGCATGCAAATGTCATGAAACACAAGACTATTAGCAACTTGACACCTCCCCCACACTTAATTCACACAGTCTCTGTGTTTGTTAAATGTAGAGAAGGGCCGAAAAGGAATTAAAAGAAATGTAAATGCAAAGATGAATGGTATATACAATGAGTAGGAAGTGGAGTACCTCATGGAGCGTGGGAAGAGGCTGATGCCTCACCCTCAGAATCATCTTCATCAGCAGTGGTGCTTAGGCTTGGTGACTTGTTTCCGGACGCGGATGGGGCGATGTAGGGGTTCCTCAAGCTGCGGAGGGCTTGCTTCTCGGTTTGTGGTGCGTTTGGGTCAAGAAGGGGTAGAGGAAGTGGTGCAAGGAAAGTCTCAAGATCGAAGTCCTCAGCCTTGCAGCCTGCTACAGCTCCCTTAGTCAGAACATCAGCAACCTTTCTCATGAACTTAGCTGAAGCTTCAGCTTGTCTCTTCACAGTTTTCCTCAATTCCTTGCACTTCTTGATGAGCTTGAAGATGGTCCTATCTTGAGCTCTGTTCCACCTTTGCAGTGTGCTAATCTGGTCATGAGCTTGGCGAATGGGACCAATAGGCAAAGCACTTGTGCATTGCTCAAACGTATAGCGAGGAGGACCAAAGAGATGAGCTGTGGCTCTGCTGGAATATCCCTGATCAAACTTAGCTGCCTTTGCTGCTGCTTTCTCGTTCATGTTCAATGTCATAGGGCCAAGAGCTCCATGACTGCCTAGGAGATGCTGCTCACTGATATCAAAACTCATAGTACCTGGTGTGCTCAAGGAAGTGAGCTCATAGTTAGGGAGAAGCAGCTCAACTGTGGTGGGGCCTCTCAAGTACGAGTATACACACTTCCCATTGTATCTTCCAGAGAAGTAATGAGCTGACTTCAAGTAGGTGAGATCAATGAAAGAGGGACCGGATGCATCATCTCCCAAGTTAATACCCTGGTGCTCAAGCAAAGGTATGATCAAGCCGCCTATTCCAATCTGAGCCTCTGGATCCCTGTTTGTCCAAGCATACTCCTTGTAGTACATGAGGCGCCTCACAAAGTATCCAACCATACCAAACTCAGCGTAGAAATCAGTGGGAACTTCAGGTAGGTGAGGAGGTAAGGCAAAGTGTTGGATGGCTTGGTGCATGAGGTTCAAGTCTTCTCCATTCACGTTGCTTGGCTCTTTCCTTGGGTAGATGGTGTGGACAATCAGCCTATGGAGGTAGCGGACTGATGGATGTCTGATAGATGCATTCTTGTCTCTGCTGGACACTCTATCCTTGCCTGATAAGAACTTGTAAGTGAAGTGGGCAAGGGTCTTTCCTTTAGGAAGCCCTTTCAGCTTAGGCAAAGAGGACTCCTTCAAATCCTTGAGGCCTAGCACCTCTCCAATCTCAGTGAAGGTCATGAAATAAGGCTTCCCATCTATCTTGAAGCTGATTCTTCCCCACCCTTGCTCCTCATGTAGAGAAGAGTGGAATGTGACCTCCAAGGATGCCATGAATTGACAAGAGACCTCTTTATATGTTGGGTGAGCCATGGAGTAGAAACTGTCCATGTTCATGAGAGCAAGCAAATCCTTCATTTCTTGGTCAATTTCTAGCTCCCTCATTAGCCTCACATCAGCAAATCTGGTTGGAGGCCAAGATACTCCTTGCCTCATTTGCTCCAATAGTTCAACTTCAGTCGGCTTCTTTTGTCGATCTCTATGAGGGTTGAACCCTAACTTTTCGAAGGTTTCTTGCTCAGCCACATTTCCATTTGGAGATGATGCTTCTTCAACAGTAGCATCTACTGGCTCCAAGGGTGGAGGTGCCAATGTCTTTGGGTTTGGTGCCTTGATTCTGATCTTGGTGGGAGGTGTGGGTTTCTCAGCATCCTTCTTTGTGTTCTTCTCTGTTGGGGTCAAAATCGGTCAATGACGAAATCGTCACCCGAAAATCCTCGAAAGAAAAAGCCAAGCGACGATCAAATCCAAGAAACGGGTCGTCGCTCGATAAAACTCACGGAAGGATCGTCTACTCCCATCTGGCGCCAACGGCGAGGGTCCTGGCGCCCATCCGTGCGATCATCTCATGATCTCAGGCAATGGCGGCATCTTGGTCCCTTGAAACCCATGTCTGGATTGTCCGAGATCTACAATGAGTCTTCCGTAAAGCCTTCCCGATTGTTTAAAAGATTCATCTTTTAACACATCTAAAACTCGGAGCCACATTGCTCGCATCCTCGACGACGGAAAATCTGCAGATCCAAGACCATCTCAAATCCCGATACTCGCGGAATCTCGTTGGATTAGAAACGATTATCTCGAAATCTACGGCTAGAGATCCTCCCAAACTCAAAAGATTTCCCGCAAACGACTGACGAGGGAAAGATCGAACAACGAAAAACCCACAGACGGCAAGACGGCCTGGCACCGGCGGCACGCGGGACGCGGGCCGGCCTGGCGCTGGCGGCACCCGGCCTGGCCCGGCGCACCCTGCCTGGTCGCCAGGCGGCAACCACACAACGCCTGGCGCCGGCTGCACGCGTGGACTCGGGCTGGGCCTGGCGCCGGCGCACCCCGGCCTGGCGCCGGCGGCACGCGGGACGCGGGCTGTCCTGGCGCCGTTGGCACCCGCCTGGCTGCCGGCGGCACGCGGGGGGCTGGACCGGGCGGTACCCGCCGTGGGCCGCCGGCCGGCACCGCCTGGCCTGCTCGGCCTGGCGCCGGCGGCACGCGGGACGCGGGCTGGCCTGGCGCCGGCGGCACCCTGGCCTGGCGCCGGCGGCACCCTGGCCTGGCGCCGGCGGCACGCGGGACGCGGCCCGGCCTGGCGCCGGCGGTTACCCGGCCTGGCGCCGGCGGCACCCGTCACGCGGGCCGGCCTGGCGCCGGCGGCAACCCCGGCCTGGCGCCGGCGGCACCGTCGCGCGGGTCGGCCTGGCGTCGGTCCGCGGCCCTCGTCCCGGTCTCGGTCCTATCGTGCCCGGTTCGATCCCATCTTAGCTTGTTCGGATCAATCTACGCAAGTTTGGTACGATCACGGTTATTCTAGACCAACAAAATCTCGACTATATAAGGAAATGGGGTTCCTTCGGAAACACCAAAACCTTCAAAGACCGTTCTTTCGAAAAACCGTAAAAACGCCTAAACGGCCCAACGTGGCCAAAACGGCCCACGTACGATTTTCCGAAAAGGAAGGATAACTATGACGGTTTATCTTTATCCTCACATAAGAGATAAATGTCAAGTTTCCAGAAGATAAATATCAAGTTTCCAGAAGATAAATGTCAAGATTTCCGAAGATAAATGTCAAGTTTCCCGATAAACACGAAGATGGACGATAATGGAAAAAGCCCGACTCAGCCCGCGAGAAGATAGACCGTCTTAGGAGGAGTATATAAGGAGAGCTTTGAGCAAGAAGCAAACCAGATCACAAACTTTCAAGCACTTAGCACTTAGAGCGATTTAGCATTTTTTTCTGTTTTCACTAGCGAGCTGCGACTCAACTAGGATAGACTTAGGCGACCAGACTAGCGGACTCCTCGACAGCCCTTACGGCCGATTTCTTTTCTTGTTGTACACGCTCAAACGAGAATTCAGAAATAAGATCTCTTTCGCTCAACTTTTACGATTTCTATTTTCGCAACTTCTATTTTTATTGATTGTTTCGTGTGCGGCCCAGCAGATATCCGGGACCTTCAAAGAAGATCGGGTTAACTCGGTTTTCCTCCATAAATCTTTATCGGAAATTGACGGTGCGAATTTCGGTTCCCACATTCTCCAAAACAAGAGGTCCCACACTGTGAGATCTTGGAGCTCTAGCCTTCTTTGAAGGAGTGTTCTTATCATCACCAACAGCCACTCTTTTTCCATCTTTCTTGGCCTTCTTGTAAGCATCATCAAGCACTCTCTCATCACTAGCCAACCTCTTGCCATCCTCCTTGCTAGTCTTATGACCAACATCAACCACTCTTTTTCCTTCATCCTTGGGTTGCTTGTTTGCCCCATGTTGCCAACATCAACCACCAGAGCTTGTTGCCTACGTTCTTCCTCGGATTCAGGCATGGAGCCTAACGTTTTTCCGAACCTAGCAGTGTGTTTCTCAGCAGCCTCCGCCTTCTCTTGTGCAATCAGTTTCTCATCTTTCCTTCCCATTGGAACCTGAAAAATATCAAGACTTGGACAAGATAAAGCACAAGGAAGAGAGAAGATGCTAGAAAAGATAAGAGATGGAATGAACATTTGCAAACCTAGTCTAGAACCAGCAACCTAGCAAGACTATCAAAGTAATCAAGCTCCCAAGTTCACAAGATTCATAATTTTTTTTTTTTTTTTTTTTTTTTTTTTTTTTTTTTTTTTTTTTTATGAACAATGGGAACTTAATCAAGCTGAATTCCAAGTAAAAACATCAAGCCAGCTTTAATTGAATGCTAAACAAGCTCTAGAACATCAATTCCAATCAACCTAGACCATAATCAACCAAAAGTAAGAGCCTTTTCAAAAACCCCCAAATCTCATGAACCCTAATTTGTCAAAGATCAAATTAATCTCAATTCCACCATGAAATCAACTACCCAGCATGATATACAAGCTTTCCCTAGTCTAATTTACAAGAAATTAGCAAGAAAAAGCTCAAATTTCAAGTTCAAATTTTTAGGGTTCATGAGAGTTACGAATTTGAACTTAGAGATACCATACCTTGCTTTGGATGAAGGATAAAGATGAAAGGGTTCAAGGAATTAGGTCTAGGGGAGGAAGGTCTTGATGTGGGAAGAAGAAACTTGTGATTTGGTTGAGATTTGGCAAAGTTATGGGAATTTTTGTTCTTGGAGGCTAGAGAGGATTTTGATGTGAGGAAGAAGATGGAATGAGGAAAGAGGGGGTGGCTTAGGGTTTTAAAATGTTTCTGGGTCGGGTAGGGATGGTTCTGGGCGGGTTTAGGTGGGTTTGGGTCGGAAAAAAGGGAAGAAACACTTACCTGGGCCGGGCGGGTCGTGGTTGGGTCGTCACGCGGGTCAAAGCTGGTGCGCGGGTGCTGGGGCGTTCGGACGACCCGGGTATGTCTACCTGCGTGCTCCCCTTCGTCCCGTGCGGGTGTCGCGTCCCGCGTAGGTCCACCCGGGTGCTCGCCCGTCCCGTGCGGGCGTTGCGTCCCGCGTAGGTCCACCCGGGTGCTCGTCCGTCCGTCCTGCTCGATTCAGCCGTGCGGGTGTTGCGTCCCGCGTAGGTCTGCTCGGGTACGTCCGCTGGCTCGTCCGTCCGTCCTGCTTGATTCACCCGTGCGGGTGCCATGTCCCGGGTAGCACCACCCGGGTGCGTCCGTCCGTCCTGCTCGATTCAGCCGTGCGGGTGTTGCGTCCCGCGTAGGTCTGCTCGGGTACGTCCGCTGGCTCATCCGTCCGTCCTGCTTGATTCACCCGTGCGGGTGCCATGTCCCGGGTAGCACCACCCGGGTGCGTCCGTCCAAACCTCAAAGTCTGAATTTCACCTCCTTTTTTCTTGATCTCTGAACCAACCCACTTCCTTTCATGTCTCTTCCATCTCATAACCTCAGTGAACTCATTCTCAAGCTCCCAACCTAGCCCCATCATCATTCAAAGGACTTTTTGATGAAAAATAAAAAGAATCCCAATGAAATATGTACAAAGATAACCATGGGACTTCCTCCCAAGTGAGCTTGTTTAAAGTCACTAGCTTGACTTTGCCTCCTTTGAGGTTAGGCAAGGGGAGCATCAGAGAGTGGGGTTGATGTCCCATCCTCCTTTGGTACTGTGGCCATGTATTCCTTGAGTCTTTGGCCATTCACTGTGAAGTCTCCACCATCCTTGTTCCAAAGCACAATGGCTCCATAGGGTCTCACTTCTTTGATCACAAATGGACCAGACCACCTTGACTTTAGCTTTCCTGGAAATAACTTCAGTCTAGAGTTGTAAAGAAGCACTTGATCTCCTGCCTTGAACTCTCTCTTGAGGATGGGCCTGTCATGGAAGGCCTTTGTCTTTTCCTTGTAGATCCTTGAGTTCTCAAAAGCATCCATCCTTATCTCATCCAGCTCATTGAGTTGAAGAAGTCTCTTCTCCTTTGCACACTTGATGTCAAAGTTTAGAAGCTTCACAGCCCACAATGCCTTGTATTCAAGCTCAACTGGCAGGTGGCAAGACTTTCCATAGACAATGTTGAAGGGAGTGGTGCCTAGAGGAGTCTTGAATGCTGTTCTATATGCCCAAAGAGCATCATCAAGCTTGGCTGACCAATCCTTCCTCTTGGTTCCTACAACCTTTTCCAAGATCCCCTTGATTTGCTTGTTGGAGACTTTCACTTGGCCACTAGTTTGAGGGTGATAGGGTGTTGCAACCTTGTGCTTTACTCCGTTTCTCTTGAGAAGACTCTCAAATACCTTGTTGATGAAGTGTGAACCTCCATCACTTATGACCACTCTTGGAACTCCAAATCTTGGGAAAATAGTGCTCTTGAACATTTTGACCACTACTCTTGAATCATTTGTAGGACTTGCTATTGCTTCCACCCACTTTGATACATAGTCCACAGCCACCAAGATGTATTTGTTGCCATAGGAAGAGGGGAAGGGTCCCATGAAATCAATACCCCAAACATCAAACACTTCCACTTCAAGGATTGGGTTTTGAGGCATCTCATTCCTTTTAGTAATGTTCCTACTCCTTTGGCAAGAGTCACATCTTGAAATGAAGTCTTGTGAGTCCCTGAACATGTGTGGCCACCAAAATCCAGCTTGTAACACCTTTGAGACAGTCTTGAATGGAGCAAAATGGCCTCCATAGGAAGATCCATGGCAATGTGAGAGGATTCCTTCAACTTCTTCTTCAGCCACCACTCTTCTATAAATCTGATCCTTGCATAGGGTGTAGAGGTATGATTCATCCCAATAGTATCTCTTCAAATCTTTGTAGAACTTCTTCTTTTCATACCCTGCAAGTCCCAATGGTTCCTTTCCAGTGGCTAAGTAGTTAACCAAATCAGCATACAGAGGTCCCTTCTCTTCGGCTGCCTTAACCTCTTCAATCTTTTTTCCAGTCTCAATGACTGCCACCACTGACATGATGGCCAAGACATGCTCTTCTCTGAGGCCCTCATCAATAGGGATTCCACCTTCAATTCTCAACCTGGACAAGTGATCAGCAACTCCATTCTCAATCCCTGGCTTGTCTCTAATCTCCAAGTCAAACTCTTGAAGCAAAAGGATCCACCTTAGTAGTCTTGGCTTGGCATCCTTCTTTGCTAGGAGATGTCTCAAAGCTGCATGGTCAGTATACACAATGACCTTAGAACCCACCAGGTAGCTTCTGAATTTCTCAAAGGCGAAGACAATGGCCAGCATCTCTTTCTCTGTTGTGGCATACCTCATCTGTGCATCATTCAAGGTTTGGCTAGCATAATAAATCACATGAGTTTTGCCATCCTTCTTCTGCCCCAGGACAGCCCCAACAGCAAAATCACTAGCATCGCACATTATGTCAAAGGGGAGGTCCCAATCAGGTGGCTGAACAATGGGAGCACTAACAAGGTCACCCTTTATCTTCTTGAAAGCCTCAAGACAATCTTCATCAAAGCTGAAAGCAGCCTCCTTGCACAGCAACTTGGTCATTGGTCGAGCAATCTTTGAGAAGTCCTTGATGAATCTTCTATAGAATCCAGCATGGCCAAGGAAGCTCCTGATGTCTTTCACTGTCTTTGGTGGTGGCAAGCTGACCATCACCTCAATCTTAGCTTTGTCCACTTCAATACCCTTTTCTGAAATCTTGTGTCCAAGCAAAATTCCCTCCTTGACCATGAAATGACACTTCTCCCAATTCAGCACTAGGTTGGTGTCTTCACATCTCTGTAGGACCCTGCACAAGTTGGACAAACAAGCAGAAAACGAAGATCCGTAGACAGAGAAATCATCCATGAATACCTCCACTATATCCTCAATGAGATCCGAGAAGATAGACATCATGCACCTTTGAAAGGTTGCTGGAGCATTACATAACCCAAATGGCATCCTTCGATAAGCAAAGGTGCCATTGGGGCATGTGAATGTTGTCTTCTCTTGATCATTTGGATGTATGGGGATTTGGAAGAACCCTGAGTACCCATCAAGAAAACAATAGAAAGGATGGTTTGCAAGTCTCTCAAGCATTTGATCAGTGAATGGCAATGGAAAGTGATCCTTTCTAGATGCTGAGTTGAGCTTTCTATAATCAATACACATCCTATGGCCAGTTATGGTTCTAGTTGGTATCAATTCATCCTTGTCATTTTTAACCACAGTGATACCACCCTTCTTTGGAACTACATGCACAGGTGATACCCATTTAGAATCTGAAATAGGGTAGATAAACCAGCATCTAAGAGCTTGAGAATCTCCTTCTTTACAACATCTTTAAGGTTAGGATTCAACCTCCTTTGATGTTCTATAGAAGTCATTGATTCATTCTCTAGATGTATCCTATGCATGCACAAAGAAGGTGATATCCCCTTAATATCATCTAGTGAGTATCCAATTGCCTTTCTAAACTTTTGAAGTGCATTTAAAAGTTGGAAAAGCTCATGTTCAGTAAGTTCACTACTCACAATGACAGGATATGTCTCATTAGGGCCTAGAAATGCGTACCTTACACCATGGGGAAGAGGTTTTAGCTCCACTTTTGGTGCCTTGAGCTCACTCCAATCATCTTGTTTGGTGTTCTCTTGTTGAGTGGCTGAAACAGCTTGATGCACCTCTTGTTTAAGCTCCTCATACTGGCATCTATCAACAATCTTCTTTCGAGAATCCAGCATGGCTGCAATAGCCTCACTCTCTTTGTTCTCAACCACTTGGACCTCTTTATCCACTGTCAAAGCATGCTGCAAAGGGTCCTCTATTGTCAACTCTCCAAGTGCCAATTCCTCAAGGAGCTCATCAGCAAGAGCTTCCATCTCCTCTATGTAAAACACTTGGCCTTGAACAGTTGACCTCTTCATTACCTCGTTGACATCAAAATGGAGAGTGTGCTCTTTCCCCAAATGAAGATCAATCTTGCCTTCCTTCACATTGATAAGGGCTCCTGCTGTGGCTAAGAATGGTCTTCCAAGGATCAAGGGGTCTCTAGCTTCTTCATCCATCTCAAGAACAACAAAATCAGTGGGGATTTCACAATTTCCCACCATTACAGGGAGGTCTTCAAGGATACCAATGGGGAATTTGACTGAGCGGTCAGCAAGCACCAAAGAGAGTTTGCACTTCTTGTATTGGCTAAACCCAAGCTTCTTGGCAACAGATAGAGGCATGAGACTGACACTAGCTCCCAAATCACATAGACATCTCTCAAACATCAAAGGACTGTTGGGTCAAAAACGGTTATCTCGAAATCTACGGCTAAAGACCTTCCCGAAACTCAAAAGATTTCCCGCAAACGACTGACGAGGGAAAGATCGAACAACGAAAAAACCCACGGACGGCGAGACGGCCTGGCGCCGGCGGCACGCGGGCTGGCCTGGCGCCGGCGGCACCCCGGCCTGGCGCCGGCGGCACCCCGGCCTGGCGCCGGCGGCACGCGGGACGCGGGCTGGCCTGGCGCCGGCGGCACCCCGGCCTGGCGCCGGCGGCACGCGGGACGCGGGCTGGCCTGGCGCCGGCGGCACCCCGGCCTGGCGCCGGCGGCACCCGGCCTGGCGCCGGCGGCACCGTCACGCGGGCCGGCCTGGCGCCGGCGGCACCCGGCCTGGCGCCGGCGGCACGCGGGACGCGGACGCGGCTGGCCTGGCGCCGGCGGCACGCGGGACGCGGGCCTGGCCTGGCGCCGGCGGCACCCGCTGGCGCCGGCGGCACCCGTCACGGCGGGACGGCCTGGCGCCGGCGGCAACCCGGCCTGGCGCCGGCGCACGCGGGACGCGGCTGCCTGGCGCGGGGCACGCGGGCGCGGCCTGGCCTGGCGCCGGCGGCACGCGGACGCGGGCTGCCTGCGCCGGCGGACACCGGCCTGGCGCCGGCGCACGCGGACGCGGCTGCCTGCGCCGCGGCACCCGTCCTGCGCCGGCGCACCTCGGCCTGGCGCCGGCCGTCCCAGCACCGGCCTGGCGCCGCGCACCCCGGCCTGCCCGCGCACCCATCGCGCGGGTCGGCCTGGCGTCGTTCCGCGGCCCTCCGTCCCGGTCTCGGTCCTATCGTGGCCGGTTCATTCCCGCCTTAGCTTGTTTGGATCAGCCCTCGTGAGTTTTGGTCCAATCAGGCTATGGCGGTTTACCCGATTCCACGAGAGATCGGATAAACATCAAGTCATCGAAAGATAGCGGAAAACTCGGAGATAATTACAAAGACCGACGAAAATGGAACATTTCTGGAAGAGATAAGCTTGGGCCCAAAGGCGAGGCCCATCACCATAAGGCAAACCGACCTAGAAGTGAGTATATAAGGAGAGCAAGAGCAGAAGAGAAAAGCATCCCGAAAATCCGAGAATTAGACTTAGAGCATCCTGCTAGCTTAGAAAAACTAGGGTTTAGGTAGTTAGACTAGCGGAGCAAGGCTTAGGACGTTTGGCTGCCTGCGACTCTATCTTTTTCTTTAAATCGCAACTCTCTTTGTCTTTCGGAGAATTCTTGTACTCATTTCTCTTATCTAATAAAACGCCTTCGGGCAAATAATTCAATTCCTATTTTTTGTCTTCTGTTTACTTTGTCGATTTCGTGTGGCAACGCAGAGAATCCGGACCTTCAGGGAAAGTCGGGTTCACTTGGCTTTCCTCCGCAATCTTATTTATCGAAAATTGACGGTGTGAATTTCGGTTCCCACAGTTTGGCGCTAGAAGGGGGGTGGGACGGATTCTCTAACTCGAAAACCACCGTTCGATCAAAGTTCAGTATGACTTCTTCGTCAGCCCGCAACATCGTATCTTTCGAGGATCAAGCAACGGCCCGTACTGTCAAACCTCACAACGATCTCCTCATAATAGAACTCACGATCCAGGACATTGACGTAGCAAGGGTATTGGTCGACACCGGATGCTCGGCCAATATTATCTACAAAAGCACCCTCGAGAGGATGGGCGTCGATCTAAGCATCCTTACAGGATGACCCCAGCCCAGGTATTCGGACTCTCGGGAGAAATTATGACCCTCGGCTCAACTAACCTCCTAGTCAAAGCCGGGAGCGTCGCCAAAAATACGGAATTCCTGGTGATCGATGGTCCAACATCCTACAATGCGATAGTTGGAACTCCCTGGCTAAACTCCATGAGAGCGATCCCATCAACATTCCACCTATGCCTCAAGTTCCCAACGCCTTTCGGGGTCGAGACAATACATGGTAGTCACGGAGCAGCGCAGATCTACCTCGCTACCGAACTAAAACGGAAAAACTTCTGAAATCGAAACCTCTCGGAAAAAGCAAACGATTCACAACTCGCCGGAAACCTTCTGGCAGTCCCAAAGAGCTGAGGCCCTGGAAGGGGAAGCGTGAACCAACCTGCGAACCGGTGGTCTCAATCTGTCTCGACGATTCTTTCCCGGAACGGTGTGTCGAGATCGGAGCTAACCTCCGCGAACCAATGAAAGCAGAGCTCATCGCGTGCCTCAAAAAGAACCTCAGTACGTTCGCAGTGGGCTGCGGAGGATATGCCGGGAATCGACATTAGCGTAACATGTCACGAACTTAACATCGACCCAACTCACAAACCAGTAAAACAAAAAAGACGAAAGTTGGGACCTGAGCGTGCCACCGCAGTCAATGAGGAAGTCGAAAGACTCCTCAAAGTAGGGTCGATAACAGAAGTCAGATATCCGGACTGGCTCGCCAACCCCGTCGTGGTAAAAAAGAAAAACGGCAAATGGCGGGTCTGTGTCGATTTCACGGATCTGAATAAAGCCTGTCCAAAGGATTGCTTCCCGCTCCCACACATTGACCGACTGGTCGAAGCAACCGCGGGAAACAAGCTTCTGTCATTCATGGACGCTTTTTCCGGATACAATCAGATCATGATGAATCCCGACGACCGCGAAAAAACTGCGTTCATCACAGACCGCGGAACGTATTGCTATAAGGTAATGCCTTTCGGTCTTAAAAACGCAGGTGCAACATATCAGCGACTCGTCAACAAAATGTTTGCCGAACAACTCGGCAAAACTATGGAAGTATACATCGATGATATGCTCGTAAAATCTCTTGACGAACACGATCATATAGCCCACCTAGAGGAATGTTTTGCACGACTCAACCAGCATAACATGAAACTCAACCCGGCAAAATGTAGATTCGCAGTGGCATCAGGAGAATTCCTCGGATACCTCGTAACGTATCGCGGAATCGAGGCCAACCCAAAACAAATCGACGCACTGATAGAAATGGCCTCCCCGAGAACCAAGCGAGAAGTCCAGAGGCTAACCGGAAGAGTCGCGGCTTTGAACCGTTTCATCTCACGCTCCACGGATAAGTGCCTACCGTTTTACGAGACATTGAAGGGAAACAAGAAGTTCGAATGGTCCGAGCAATGTGAAAAAGCTTTCCAGCAATTGAAACATTACCTGGCCACTCCACCAGTCCTCGCAAAACTGGTGGAAGGTGAACCTCTTTTTCTCTATATCGCAGTTTCCGCAACGGCGGTCAGTGGTGTCTTGATACGAGAAGAACGCGGCGAACAAAAACCAATCTTTTACGTAAGCAAGACGTTACTGGATGCGGAAACTCGATACCCTCTAATGGAAAAATTAGCATTCGCTGTCATAACCTCGGCAAGAAAACTAAGACCATATTTCCAGTCTCACGCTATAGTGGTTCTCACCACGTTCCCGCTACGGATAATCCTGCATAGTCCAAGTCAATCCGGTAGGCTCGCAAAATGGGCAATCGAACTGAGTGAGTACGACTGTCGAATACCGCCCAAGGACGTGTGCAAAGTCCCAAGTACTGGCGGATTTCTTGGTAGAATTACCCACTAGAGACATGACTAACGAGGAACCAAACTCAACTTGGGTCCTCCACGTCGACGGATCTTCATCCAAACAAGGATCCGGAATCGGAATACGGCTCACCTCTCCTAACGGGGAAATCCTAGAACAGTCTTTCCGATTGGCTTTTCACGCTTCAAACAATGAGGCAGAATACGAAGCACTCGTCGCAGGATTGCGGCTGGCCCATGGGTTAAAAATCCGTAATATTCACGCTTACTGCGATTCTCAGTTAGTCGCCAATCAATACAGCGGAGAATATGAGGCGAGAGGCGAAAGGATGGACGCATATCTAAAACTCGTCCAAGAACTGGCTCGAAATTTCGACCAGTTCGCCCTGACCAGAATTCCTCGCTCGGAAAACGTCCAGGCTGACGCCTTGGCTGCCCTCGCCTCAAGCTCAGATCCAGGGCTCCAAAGAGTAATCCCGGTCGAATTCATCGAGCATCCGAGCATCGGACCACCAGTGGTCGTCAATCTAATCCAGGACGAGATTGAAGATGCGGAAGAAGTCGAGGATCAGCCGGAAGCGGATGTGAACCCGACCGAGTATGGCTGCGACAGCCCTTGGTTAGAACCAATCCGAGCCTATATCGTGAATGGAACCTTACCCGCCGAAAAATGGGCGGCCCGTAAAGTAAAAACCCAAGCGGCACGGTATGTCACGATAGAGGGAGAAATTTATAAGTGGTGTTTCTCTGGTCCTCTCATGGCATGCGCAGAAGGGGAAAGAGCAAGAAGAATCATGAAGGAGGTCCATTCAGGATCATGCGGAAATCATTCTGGCGGAAGATCTCTCGCGGTTAAAATCAAACGCCACGGTTATTATTGGCCAACCATGGTAAAAGACTGCGAGAAATTCGCCCGGAAGTGCGAAAAATGCCAAAGGCATGCTCCAACAATCCATCAACCCGCGGAGATCCTCTCCTCGATCTCGTCCCCCTATCCTTTCATGCGATGGTCCATGGACATCGTCGGACCTATGCACCCATCAAAACAAAAACGCTTCCTCCTAGTCCTTACGGATTTCTTTTCCAAATGGGTAGAAGCGGAATCCTACGCAAGTATCAAGGACACACAAGTCGAGAACTTCGTCTGGAAACATATCATAACTAGACATGGGGTCCCGTACGAAATCGTAACAGATAATGGATCTCAATTTATCTCTACTCGATTCGAAGCATTCTGCGAAAAATGGAAAATACGACTTACAAAGTCAACTCCCAGATATCCGCAATGCAATGGACAGGCAGAAACCATCAACAAAACCGTCCTTGACGGACTCAAGAAACGCCTAGACGCCAAGAAGGAGCGATGGACAGAGGAGCTCGAAGGAGTTCTTTGGTCGCATCGCACAACCCCAAGACGGGCTACGGGTGAAACTCCATTCGCCCTCGTTTACGGAACGGAATGTATGATCCCCGCGGAAGTAGAATTCCCGGGAGTACGGAGAAGATTCCTCCCCGAAAGAGAGGATTTAAACGACGCTATGATGCTGGACAATCTCGATCTCATCAATGAGCGCCGCGACCAGGCACTCATTCGAATCCAGAATTACCAGCACGCTGCCGCAAGGTACTACAACTCAAACGTACGCCATCACAGGTTCAAAGAAGGCGATTTAGTCTTACGCAAAGTCTTCCAAAACACTGCCGAACGAAACTCAGGAAAACTGGGAGCAAACTGGGAAGGACCGTACAAAATCATAAAAGTAGTCTGAGCAGGCTCATACCAAATCGCAAACATGCAAGACGTCAAAATCCCGAGAACTTGGAATGCGATGCATCTCAAAAAATATCACCACTAAACGATTAAACGTGGTACAAAAGAACTACGAGATTGCTTAATCCCTAGACAAGGGTACGTAGGCAACTCGCCAATCGGCGGATTCAGCTATCCCCCCAATTTAAAAAGGGGGGGGAGTGGGTACGTATACTCGTATACTCCCACAAATTTCGAAGACTCTAAAATTTTCGAAACTTTTTCACGACTTTTTCAAAATCAGCCGAGACGGCCACAACAGCGGATCTAGTGTCCACTAAGCGATAATCACATCCAAAAACAAATCCCGGATGGCCAAACACTTCACGAGGCATTGTGAATGTGGACGCTTCTCCCTGGGTCAAACTTACGCGACCCCTTGGTCCCGCGGCCAAAACGGAAACGACAGTTTTCTGGCTGCGAACATTCGCAAAAGACATCCCCAAAGCCCGCAAACGTTTCAACACGAGACGCGGCATAAGGAAAAATCAACCTTCAGCATTGCGAGACGTCGCTAACGCTTGAAGGACATTCTTTTCCGCAAAACATTGCAGACGAAATCTTCGTCTCTAAAAACATACAAACCCACCTCAAAACGGTATCATTTCGTTGTTGCTGATCACAACAAACGAACTCTAACGTCCTAAACAGACAAATAGCCGCCCTTCGAGGGGTAGGCTCTCTTACATCCGACAAGGATAAACATAGCGCGCTATACAAGAAATCCAAAATTTTGGTCTAGCTCTTCGTAAAGGAAGTAGCTCGACTCACGCCAAAACAAATCATATAAGCCGACAACAATTCGCGGATTTTAAACGGTACGAGTCAGGTTAAAATCGCAAACAGGCAAAACGAAAGCCGATTTGTCATCGCAAAGCCTCAGTCCGAGAGTAAACCTAGGTCTTGCCCTAAACCCAGCCACGCTGGATCTTGACATCTCACAGACATAGTATGGTATACGAGATCCAAAAATTTGTCTCTTCACTTAAGCCTATTTGTTTCACGAGTTTTTCGCGTAAATCGGTAAACCGCGGAAAATCTCGCTTTATGCAGACAATAGGTACGGTGATCATCGGGGAACTAGGAATGAGACGACAACTCACACCCTCTTTCTCATACTTCGAAAAAACTGAAGTTCGTAAATAATCGAAAACGTTTCATAGATTGAGACTGCTGAAATTCAAACAAAACCCCAAAAAAGGGGCAGGGATTCGAAGCCACCAACGGCCAGTCCCGGTAAATACATCATGGCCTCTTAAACGGCCGAAACACATAAAAAAACGAAATCCCAGAAGGGATTGATAAACCTAGGCGCTCCCAGGAGCGTCATCTTCATCCTCACTCGCGATGGGGACAGCCTCGCCGTCGCCTCCCTCGGTCGCATCGCCACTACCCGCCTCGTCCGCGCCACCCTCGCAATCTTCTCCCACGCGCTCCTTCTCTTCTGATTTTTCGGAGGTCGGAGCTAGGGTGCATTCGGCTTGCAGACCGGCGAGGATCGAATCGAAATCTCCCTCGGTGGCCACTCTCCTTTACAGGACGATAATCTGGCTTCCTCCAAGTCCAAAGACGGGGCCTCGTTACCTCGAAGCAACTCGAGCTCGTTCAGACTCCCCTCGATCCCCGCTAAAGCCAAGTCCCTCTTACGGACAGCTATCAAGGACTCAAACAGGATGGCCATCCTCGTCAGACGACCATAGAAGTCGTCGCTGGCATCGGCAACCTCCGAGGTTCTACGGGCGTTCATCTCCTCGTGAGCCTGAACCTTCTCCTGAAGACGGCGGACTTCCGAGGATTTACTCCTCTTCTCTTTCTTCACCTTGAGTAACGAGCTCGCGGTCTTCCCAAGGTCGCGCTCAAGATCGCTGATACGAACCTCAAGCTGGGACGTCTGGGCGGCATGGGTATCCTCGACAGTCTGCAATGCGGCCTTAGTACGCTTCAACGCTTCCTGCGACGACTCCAGTTCCTTCGATAGACGAATGACTTCCGACCCGCACTCGCCAAGCATTCCGTCGATCAGAGACACAAACTGTCCGCAAAAAGGAAAGAGTAAGTATCATCGCCAAAAAAAAAAAAACGGTGCAAGAATTACGGACAAAATCGAACCTTGGAACGATGACGCGCCAACGGCTCTGAGAGGTCGCTTTCCTCGCTCTTCGCACCCCGCTTCTTTTTCGCTCCGGACGCCGCGCCAGCTCTTGCCCTTCCCTTGGGCAGCGGCGCGGCACCAGCCGCTGGCAGTCCCAAGACGAGTTCCCTCTTAGCCGGGGGAAGAGGCGCAGATTCTATCGCGTCATCTCTTCCGGAGATCACGATCGGGGCAGTCGAAGAACCCGATGGATGAATCTGAACATCGAGAGTCTGTTCAGGAACAATAACCCCTTCTGTAGACGGGAGGGCATCGGATGGGACTTCGGAGCTAGGAACCAAAGGAGCAGGCAAAGGAGTTGGAGCCGCGGAAGAAACATCGGGCGTCTCGGTCCTCGCCCGCTTCGAGCCTTTCACAGCACTACGCCGGGATAGCTTAGCCTTGAAAGAATCAAACCCATCAGTCAGGGACGGAATAGCCTCTTGAACGGCCTGAACGGCGGGAGCTTGACTGGCCGGAACCGACGGAGCTTGGCCGGCCTCGCCCATCTCAACATCAGAACCACTCTTTTCAACTTGGGCTGAAGACATTTTCTTTCTTGAGAGAGAAGAAGAGAGAACTTGGAAAGATGTGAAGAATGAGAAGGGAGGGTTGGCTACTTATAAGAAAAAAGGAGGAGAAGACACAGGTTCTCTGCGGAAAAATCCTTAGCCAAAGATTTCGATTTTCAAAAAATTCAGATCACTCGCCCGCAAAATCGTCTCCGACCTTACGGGCTTGGGGGCTAACTGTTGGGGTCAAAAACGGTTATCTCGAAATCTACGGCTAAAGACCTTCCCGAAACTCAAAAGATTTCCCGCAAACGACTGATGAGGGAAAGATCGAACAACGAAAAAACCCACGGACGGCGAGATGGCCTGGCGCCGGCGGCACGCGGGACGCGGGCTGGCCTGGCGCCGGCGGCACCCCGGCCTGGCGCCGGCGGCACGCGGGACGCGGGCTGGCCTGGCGCCGCGGCACCCCCGGCCTGGCGCCCGGCGGCACCCGGCCTGGCCCGGCGCACCCGCCTGGCCTGCCGGCACCCCTGCCTGCGCCTGCGTCCCCACGCTCCTGGCCGCCCCATCCCGCGGTCACCTTTCTGCTGTCGCCGCCTGCCCCCGTCCTTGGCGCCGGCTGCCACGCGGACGCTGGCTGTCCTTGGCCCCGCACTCTTCCGTCGCCTCGCCTGCGCCGGCTTCACCGCTTGACCTGCGGTGCTTCCTGGCCCCGGCGCACCCGTCCTGCGCCGGCGCACTCGTCGTCTGGCTGCGCCTGCTGCACCCTGCCTGGCGCCGTCGGCACCCGTCACCGCCGGCCTTGGACAGCCGGCTGTCACCCGGCCTGGCGCCGGCGGCACCCATCGCACGGGTCGGCCTCGGCGTCGGTCCGCGGCCCCTCGTTCCCGAGTCTCGGTCCTATCGTGGCTGGTTCATTCCCGCCTTAGCTTGTTTGGATCAGCCCTCGTGAGTTTGGTCCAATCAGGCTATGGCGGTTTACCCGATTCCACGAGACATCGGATAAACATCAAGTCACCGAAAGATAGCGGAAAACTCGGAGATAATTACAAAGACCGACGAAAATGGAACATTTCCGGAAGAGATAAGCTTGGGCCCAAAGGCGAGGCCCATCACCCAAAGGCAAACCGACCTAGAGGTGGGTATATAAGGAGAGCAAGAGCAGAAGAGAAAGGCATCTCGAAAATCCGAGAATTAGACTTAGAGCATCCTGCTAGCTTAGAAAAACTAGGGTTTAGGTAGTTAGACTAGCGGAGCAAGGCTTAGGACGTTTGGCTGCCTGCGACTCTATCTTTTTCTTTAAATCGCAACTCTCTTTGTCTTTCGGAGAATCCTTGTACTCGTTTCTCTTATCTAATAAAATGCCTTCGGGCAAATAATTCAATTTCTATTTTTTTTGTCTTCTGTTTACTTTGTCGATTTCGTGTGGCAACGCAGAGAATCCGGACCTTCAGGGAAAGTCGGGTTCACTTGGCTTTCCTCCGCAATCTTATTTATCGAAAATTGACGGTGTGAATTTCGGTTCCCACAAGGTTCAAGGGCTACTGGTCTCAATGCCCTCATCATGGTTTCAGCAAGGAAAGTTTGCTTAGAACCTTCTATAGAAGAGCTCTTCCAAAATGCAGAAACAGACTTGATACTGCTAGCAATGGTTTCTTCTTGGGCAGAATTGAAGAAGATGCAGAGGAGCTGGTGGAGAACATGGCTAAGAGTGACTCAATCTACAGTGAGGAGCACGACATAAGCAACAGAACTGATGATCAGCACACAAGGAAGGAGCTGAAGTCTCTCCAAGAGAAGCTGGACATGATCATTTCCGAGCAGGCTAAGTATGAGCAGATGAACTCCATTGGGGATCAGAAACAAGAGCAGCCTGCAGGAGTCACTGAAGTTGATGGTTTAGGTGGCCAAGAAGAGCTGTGGTTCATCAATACTAATGACAAATGACAGGAAGGAGCCAAATTTTCAGTACCAAAACAACTATCAGCAAAGGCCGTACTACAACAATCAGCAAGGAGGTTATCAAGCCAAGCAGAACTATCCTCAAGCAAACCAGTTTCCTCAAACTCAAGGAAGCTCTTCTCAGGTTCAGGCTCCAAGTTCAAATATGGAGTCCATGTTCAAGCAAATCTTAGAAGCTCAAGATAGAAATGCTAAGAACATTAGAGATGAGTTGAAGTTTATCCACACAAAGATTGATGGCAACTACACTGACCTGAACAACAAGATCCTACAACTTAGCTCTCACTTCAAGGCATTGGAGACTCAGTTTTCATCTATGCCTTCAACCTCCAAGACTCCAATGGGAACTCTACAAGGAAAACCAGAGAAGAATCCCAAGGAGTCTTCCAATATTGTCCTCTCTACTACTTCTTCAGATATTGAGCTGAGTGATCATGAGAAAGAGGTTGATGAGATTGAGAGGCTAGTGCTTGGAACTCAGATTGAGCATGTTCAGAGATTGGTTGTAGCCACAGCTGAGGCTAACGTTGTAAAGGAAGCTGCCAAGAAGGTTCAAGTAAGGATTCTGAAAAGGGATGAACCTAGGCCTGAGACACCAGTTGAGAAGAGTGCTGACCACAAGCTGAAAGAGGTGAAGAAAGAAGACACTGAGGTTGAGATATCATCTTATGATAAGCTCCCTTTCCCCAAAAGAGTTCTCACCAAAGATCAGAAGAAGGTGATCTCAAAGTTCTGGAAAGATCATAGTGATGTTGGAGTCAAGCTTCCAGAGATCTCAGGTATGCGTGAAGCTCATGTCCAGATGATGCTCATCAATGACATTCTGGACCACCAAGCTGAGGTGGCTGAGCTTTTGGACATCTCCATTCTGAAGATTGATCCACCAATCCCTCCAAAGTCCCTCCCTAAGCTTGAGTCTCAAGGGAAGTTCACCTTGTCTTCCTCCCTTGATAAGATAACTATGGATGATGCTCTTGTTAATAGTGGTGCAAGTGTGAATGTGATTTCCATGGATATGGTGAAGAGTCTTGGGATTGAAAGCATGGAACCAGATACCTCTTCTCTCACCTTTGGGGACTCTTCTTCTACAACCCCAATAGGTATCATCAAGGACTTCCCTTTGAAGATTGGATCCTGCACCATACCTATCGACCTCACTGTTTTGAAGATGGCAACTGAGAAGGGAGTTCCTTTGATCCTTGGCACTCCTTTCCTCACAACAGTTGTAGCTTGCATTGACTTTCCCAACAAGAAGGTCACCCTCATGCATGTGAACAAGGCTGTCTCCTTTCCTCTCCAATCTCCATTGGATGTTGGCTATCGTGGGACAATCACTTGTGGAGAACAAGCTGTTGAGAAGCCGCAAGATGAAGTGGTTGTTTGCAAGAAAGAAGGCCTTGCTGGAGAGTCTTCTAAAGAGTTGTGTGTTGAGCACTTGGAAAGTGCTAATATAGAGGGGATGAGTGTAGCCTCAAAGGCCACTCATGGCAAGAAGAAGATGATGAAAGAACCTCATCCTCCACCTCTAGATCTGATCCCAAACACTCTCATTCTCGAAATCTACGGCCAAAGATCCTTCCAAACTCAAAGATTTCCCTCACGAACGATTAACGGGGGAAAGATCGGGCAACGGAAAACCCATGGGCGGCAGAGAACCCCTGGCACCGGCGGCAGGCGAGACGGAGCCGGCCTGGCGCTGGCGGCAAGCCGGCCTGGCGCCGGCGGCAAGCATCACGCAAGCCGGCCTGGCGCCGGTGGCAAGTGTAACGCAAGCCGGCCTGGCGCCGGCGGTAAGCCAGCCTGGCGCCGGCAGCACGCGTCACGCGAGCCGGCCTGGCGCCGGCGGCACGCGTCACGCGAGCCGGCCTGGCGCTGTCGGCAAATGTCACGCGAGCCGGCCTGGCGCCGGCGGCAAGCCGGCCTGGCGCCGGCGGCAAGCTCCCTGGCGCCGGTCGACGGTCCTCGTCCTGGTCTCGGTCCCATCATGCTCGGTCTGATCCCATCTTGGCTTGCTTGGATCAATCCTCGTGAGTTTGATACGATCACGGCTACGGAATAAACATCTTTCGATTTGACTCGATTGGAATCATCCTCGATGTTTTACGACAAAAATTAGAAGGATTAGATTTCTCGTAGAAGATATTGTATAAAACAAGATCGATTAACTCGAACATCGATCCTTTAGGCTATACGGTTTATTTTACGAGAAAGATAGTCTTTCCGAGAAATCGTATAAAACGTTCAACGACTTAAGACAAGTCCACAGACTTACTTACGATTTTAAGAATTCAGGCTCAATCAGGCTATGACGGTTTATCCGATTTCCCGAACATCGGATAAACATCAAGTCACCGAAAAATAGGGGAAAACTCGAGGATAATTACGAAGATCGACAAAAATGGAATACTTCCTGAAGAGATAAACTTGGGCCCAAAGGCGAGGTCCATCATCCTAAGGCAAACCGACCTAGGAGTGGGTATATAAGGAGAGCAAGAGCAGAGGAGAAGGGATCCAAAAATCCTAGAATCTAGACTTAGAGAACTCCTGCTAGCTTAGAGAACTTAGAACTTAGGCGGTTAGGCCAGCGAGGCAGGACTTAGAATGTCTGGTCGTCTCTTGTTCTAGTTTTATCTTCTCCGCAGACCCCTGTTCTTGTCGGAAGGATCTAACAATTCTTTTACTCAGAGCTCCGCACATAGAAACCCTAGGCATTATCTTCGACATGCCCGTTTCTATGACAAACGCTCATACTAGACGAACCAGGCCCTAGAACGTCTGTCCGCCTCCTGCTCGCAAATCTCCGCTCCTCTCGGAAGGATCGGACAATTCTTTTACTTAAGAGCTCCGCACATAGAAACCCTAGGCGTTATCTTCGACATGCCTGTTTCTATGACAAACGCTCATACTAGACGAACCCTCCTAGACGGTTCGATCTCTTGTTCAATTCTTTCTAACTGAACTACGTCCGACTTGATCCTCGAAAGGGGTACGTAGGCAGCCTTTCTTAAGGTCCAGTCCCAAATCTTAACAAAACCTTTTCCGCATTTATTCGGTCACTTGTTGTTGGCTGTCGCAGAGAATCCGGACCTTCAGGGAAAGTCGGGTTAACTTGTTTTTCTTCCGTTTTTATTCATTAAAATCGACGGTGTGAATTTCGGTTCCCACAATTCTCAAGTGCTAGAGCCATCATCACTCCTCAGCTCCAAGATGACCCAATCAAGCTTCAAGAGCTTCTCTCTCAGGTCCTCACCATCACTCTTGAACGTGGGAAGGATCCTACTTCTCACTAGTCCAAGAGGAAAGGTAGTCAAGCTAGTGACTCAAAACAAGCTCACTTGGGAGGAAGTCCCACGGTTATCCTTGTACATAACTTTGCAATTTAATTTCTTTAAGTTTTTAATAAAAGTGGTTGAGGTTTTCAGGTTGAGCCTAGCACTAGAGGAGAGAAGAAAGGTGGTGAAGCACCTGAGCCTTATGATTGCCATGTAGCAGCCTCCTCTAGTTGCTATGAATCAAGCCAGCTTTTAGCCCCAGACACCAAACACCACACCCAAATCTCCTTATGAGGTATCACTCCAACTCTTCCTGTACATACATTTGCTTTTGTTTTGTTGGGGTATCTCCTTCTCTCTTACTCACATAGAGACTGTGTGATGTAAGTGTGGGGGAGGTACCAAGTATTTGATCATGTTTGCCTTGTGGATTGTGAGTCTCATGCATTGCATTGTACATTCATATATGCATAGAAAAACCAAAAAATTTTAAATTTTTGAATCATGTAGTTGCATCACTTGCACCTTTAAGATTGAGTCTAGAGCATATAGGTTTCGTTCACTTGCATATGGAGCAGCTGTTGATAACGCCTTGTAAAGAACACTTGTTTGCACTGAATTTGACAACCTAGTTAAACATATCAAGTAGCTTAAGCATCTTTTCAAAGGCTTGCATGATTTGAGCCTTGAAAACGCTTCTTGAAACTTGCTTGCTTGCTTGATATTGGCATTGTTCTTGAAACCAACTCCAGCCTGAACTTATACTTGAATGAACTTAATTTCTCTTGCATATGGGAATTTGCATACTTGATCATGGATCTCATACACATTTGGGTTATCTTTTCCCATTGTACCACTCTTTGTTATTCCAAATGGCACTTCCTTACCTTTGAACCCTATCCATTCTTTGAAGCCTACATTGATTTGCATGAGTGAGGCCTCTTTTGATAGTTTGTCATGTGCAAACTCTTGAGAGTATTGGGAGCGACATGGATTTGTTCTAATCTCTTGCTAGCATAGGATCATCATTTGAGCTAGCTTCTAGGATGGGTAGTGGATCTTTGTTCCTTAAAGGTATATATCTTGGGTTTGGGAAGTGCTAAAGTTGAGATTGATTAACAAAAGAGTGTCATGAGAAAGAAAAGCCTTAGGGACCTAGAAAAGAAAAAAAAGAAAGATAGCTCTTCATTGTAATGTTTGAGACCTTCCCCCTTTATAAAAAAAAGGAAAGAAAAGAAAAGAAAAAGAAAAGAAAAAAAGAAAAAGAAAAGGAAAAAGAAAAAGAAAAAGAAAGATTTAATAAGATAGTGCGGAAGGGAAAACAAAAAGAGTTAGAGCTTAGAAAAGTGAATAAGAAGTCCTTAGCGGTTGTATCAAAAGAAAAGAGAAGTTGTTCATTGGGTGAGTGATGTGAGTATTTTTCATTTTGGGTTATAGGATGAATAAAAAGGGTGTAGAACTTGTAATCACTTAGGAATGGGTAGAATGATGAGGATGGATCCATGTATGCATGAATTGCTCCTAGTCTTAGATAAATTTTTCATAATGATCAAGGTCCTTGATTTTTTATAATTGACACATTGAAATGATGCATTGAAACCCTCCTTTTCATCCATATTAGACCATTTTGTCACCTAGCCAAATGATTGATATTTTATGCCCATTTGTGAGAATTCACCTTGTGTGTGTGTGTATGAATCAATGTGAGGGTTGGTTAAGAGAACATGTTGGTTGATAAGCATTGCATCTTGTGTAGAGGCATAAGAGTAGTGATAGGCCTTGAGAAGCTTGAGAATAATAAGAGAGTTTTGCTCATGCTATTTTCTATGTTTTTTTAGGATGTCAAGTTGAGTGCTTTGGGTGTTTCTTTTGGCTTTGCTCCCATCTTTATATCTCTCCTCCTTGTGTTTTGAAAAGTTTACTTGAGGAAAAGTAAAGGGCTAGTGTGGGGGAGTTGATATCTTGCATATTCACATGTTTTTAGCTATCATATCTTGTGTATTTTGATCATATAAATTAGGCATTAGGCATCTTTAGTTCCATATTGCATTCATAAGTCTATATCAGGTGTTGGAATGTGCTAGAGAGTGATTGGAAGTGTTTGGGAGCTTTGTGGTCTAAAAAGATGAAGAATGGAGTTTGGCCAAGGTCAGGACAAGCCAAACCATGATCAAGACCTTACCTTGGGTGGATGGTACGGCTACCCGGGTGCTTGGACGAGATCAGGACAAAGAGGGAAGCACCCGGCTTGATGTACCCGGCCAGAAGAACCCGCATGGCTGGACCAGTCAGGACATACCCAGCCTGATGTACCCGGGGTAAGCCACCCGCACGGCCTGATGGATGTTGGAGCTTGGACGGTACGCGGCTTAGAGTAGCCGGGGAGGACAACCCACACGGCTGGACGGCCTGGACAAGAGTCTTGTAGGGTGGACGGACGAGCCTTGGACCAGCACCACCTGACCCGGATGGTGTCAAAGCTTCTTCATTTTCTAGCCATCTGATTGGTTGAAGACTTAATGACCTCAAGGACCTTTTAGACATTTTATCTTGATAATTTAGGGCTTTCTAAGCCTAAGTATAAATACTTTTGTAATCTCCTTTGAGAGATCTAACTTCTTTTCTCTTAAGAACACATTTAGATCTTGAAGAAAGTTTGGATCTTGGATCCTTTTTCATCTTATTCTCTTTGTGTTTATTAGATTATCTTTCTCACTATCATGTTTAACCTTGAATCATCCATGGTTTTAGGGTTATCCATGTCTATTAGTGAGTAGATCTATCTAGGATTCATGGGCTTGGGAGACTAAGGGTGATTAGGTGTAGATCTAAGATGTTTTAGTGTAGATCCTTCTTGATCCTTGCTTGTAGAGTGTTCTTATTGCTATGTTGGAGTTGGCCTCTTCAAGATAGAGCTATAGGAATTTCATGCCCAAAAGATGTTTGATGAAATGCCTGAACCAACTCTCCAATGCTTTTAACATCCTTTACCTAAGGGATTAGTTGTTAAAGGTGTTAAGATAGCTATTAGACTTGTTCTTAATGATTGCTTTGATAATATTCAACCAAAGGGATTTGATGCTTGAGTTATCTTAGTGAATGAGCATTCATCTAGGGATAGAGCTTGCTTAGGATTGTGTCTAGGCTTAAGGATGATATATTGATTGTATTGCTGCCATCTTAGATTGAAACTTAATCACCCAAAGTCAATTCCCTTGTCCCATGAGTCCCCTTAACTCATATTGAAAGAAAGTTCACTCCTTTATTGCATTTTTAGTATTATCTTAGTTCATAATCATCTTCACTCAATGGATGCATTTAGATTAAGAATAGACTTGCATTCCCTTTGCATTGAGATCTCTTAGAATTGGTTCGACATTTTCTATACTACAACATTTGATTAGGAGCCTTGAAACTCTTAACATCACTGCACTATGGGGTCATCCATGTTTCCTCTTCTCTAATAGTGGAGATAATTTTGGACAATGAGTCCTCCAGGGTGGCCGGCCATTGGAGAACCATCAGGGGGATGCTCATATGGCTCATTGTTTCGAGGGAGGACCCAAGATTGGCCAGAGCGTCAGCCTGTGAATTTGCGTAAGCTTATAGCTTCTGAATTTCTTGAGGAGGCGCTGAGCGATCGCTAGATATCGGATAATGCTGTCTTCCTTGGCTTGGTACTCTCCCTGCACCTGATTGATTATTTGCTGAGAATCGCTGAAGACCTGGATGTTCTCCGCGCCCATCTGGTGGGCGAGTGTCAATCCTGCGATTAGGGCTTCATACTCGCTTTCGTTGATGGTCGCCTTGAAGTTGCACCTTACGGCTCTTGAGACAGTATTCCCGGTGGGTGAGGTGAGCACTATCCCAACTCCGGCTCCTCGCCCATTGCTGGAACAATCGACGTACAGGATCCACTCTCCCTCTTCTGTTGTCTTGCTTTGGAGGCGAACCTCCTGCTCCAGAGGCATGACCTTGTAGAAAAAGGCATGACCTTATAGCAATAGATGCCCCGACCTTTGATAGGTGGATCCTGCGCTCTTTAGGCCAAAAGGCATGACCTTGTAGCAATAGATTCCCCGAGAGGACATGAAAGATGTTTTCTCATGATCGTCTGGATGCATGAGTATCTGGTTGTAGCCAGAGAACGCAACCATGAAGCTCATCAGCTGGTGCCCAACTGTGGCGTCGACGATTTTGTCGGTGTGAGGTAGAGGAAAGGGGTCCTTTGGACAGGACTTGTTGAGGTCTGTGAAATCTATACAGACTCTCTATTTTCCGTTCTTCTTCTTGACTACCACCACGTTAGCTAGCCACTCCGGGTACTGCACCTCGCAGATAAATCCTGCGTCGAGCAGGTTCTTCACTTCCTCGTTGATGATCGCATCCCTCTCAGGAGTGAACGTCCTTCTCTTCTGCCTGACTGGCTGGTGCTGAGGGTCCACCTGCAATTTGTGCATGATGATCTCCGGATCGATCCCAGGCATATCGACGTGGGACCAAGCGAAGCAATTGGAGTTGGATCTGAGGAAGTCTATTAGCCTCCTTCTGAGACCTTCGGGTAGCCTAGAGCCTATCTTGAGGCGTCGGGTCTGGTCCTCTTCGGCCAATGGCACTTCGTCCATTTCTTCAACCTCAGGCTCCTCGGTATGCTGAGTCGGAGGCTGGCTCTGTAATTGCTATAAGACCTTGGTCTTCCCTTTCAAGGTAGTCTGATAGTAGGACCAGGAGTTCTCCTGGTCACCCCTGATCGATCTTATGCTCCACGGGGTGGGGAATTTCACCATCTGGTGGAGCGTTGAAGGGACGGCCCCCATGTCGTGGATCCAGGGTCGCCTGAGGATCATGTTAGAGAAGGATAGGCAGTCGACTACCAGGAATTTGGTCGTCATGTTGACTCCTTCAGCGTACACTGGGAGAGGGACTTCTCCCGCGGTCTGTTTGACCTCTCCGCTGAACCCCACGAGTGAAGTTGCTTTACGCGTCAGGACGCTTTCTTCCAATCCCAGGTCCTGGTAGGCGGCCCGGAATATGATGTTGCTGGAGCTTCTGTTGTCCACTAGTATCCTTTTTACTAGGAAATTCGCTACAGTGAGCGATATGACAAGTGTGTCGTGATGCGGGGCTAGGACCCTCTCCTGCTCCTTGGCTGTGAAACTGATTTTGTCGGTTCCCAGGAGTAGACGTTTAGGCTTGGTGGTTTACAGGCCGTGCTTGGCGTTACGGATGCTCTTCTTGGCGGCTGCATGGCTTATACCGCTTATCTCCAAGCCTCCAGATATGACGTGGATTGTTCGGTCCTGCCGAGGTTGCGAGGCCGGGACAGCTTCAGTGGGCTTCCCGGAGGTTCCCTTGCACAGATGACTGTTGGCCTTGTCTGAGAGGAATTCCCGGAGGTGTCCCTTCTTGAGTTACTCATTGACCTCGATCTTCAGCACGATGCAATCCTCCATTTTGTGACTGTGATCACTGTGGAAGTCGCACCAAATGTCGGGATTCGGGAAGGAGTCGGGTGCCTTCACCTTCTAAGGCCGCTTGACCTGTTGGCCCATTTGCCTCAGAGCGTTAATCAGTTCCGGCCTCGATATGGAAAGGTGGGAGATATCAGGCCACGTGAACACCGCCACTCCTTCTGCCTTCTCAGTTAAGCGGAACTGATATTTGCCCCGGTTCCTATTCCCGGAGTCCTTTGCTGATCTCTGAGAGGGTCTTTCGTCTTGATCGTGCCTGTCTTGCCTGGTCACTTTCTGGCCCTGCTTTCGCAATACCTCGGCGCAGCCAGCGACGTCTTCTTCCCATTTAACCTGAACCCAGGCTCGGGATAGCACGTCTTCCATTGTCTTACACTGATATTTATTCAGCTCTTTGTAGAGGTCCCCGTCTGAGAGTAGGCCTCTCTTAAAAGCGGACATCGCCGTAGGGATGTTGCACCCGGGGATTGCCATCTTTTCCTGGTTGAAATGTGCGATGTATCTTCGCAGCGATTCAGTCCAACGCTGACGAATCTCGTAGAGGTAGTCCGAGGTTTTCTCCAGATTCCTGCTACTCGCGAACTCCACGAACTGGTCGCTGAGGGTTGCGAAAGAGGATACGGACCTGGTGGGTAGGCTGATGTACCACTGCAAGGCGGGTCCGACAAGGGTCGAACCAAATCCTTTGCGCATCGTGGCTTCACGCGACTCCCTAGGGAGCGATACAGCGAGCATCCTCTGCTTGTATTGCGCGATGTGGTCATCCTGATCTCCCGTGCCGTCGTACATCTTGATGTTGGGGATGGAGAATTTCATTGGCATCTCTATTAGGGCGATCTCGTCCGTGGAGGGAGTATCCGCGTAGGAGTCTGGACCGCTCTTCCGGATAGGAGGAGACACTTCTGAAAGTCTCTCTACCATAGACTGGATGGTGTCGAACTTCTTGGAGAACATCTGCTTCGGGTAGGAGGTCATGGAGGACCTTGCTGCGGCGGTTCCTTCAGGAGAATCCTTGTCGGCTTCCGGCTCGAAGTCGCTTTCCAGGTCATGGATCTGTGTGTTCCTGACCTCGTCCCGATTTGCCTCTTTCTCATTGAGCGCCGTTTGCGGATGAGTTGTGTCTCCTCTGGAATAAGGTGTCTCCAGAGTTGTCATAGATCGGACTTGAGTTCGGAAGCGATGCTACTTGTTGCTGACCGTATTGAGGATTTTGTTAGGGTATTTTCTGGTACAAGCGATTCGTGCTCAGCCTACAGAATGATAGGAAGAAGGAGACAAGTAGTCGTGGTGCTTTCTCCTGCTTCAGTTGTTGATGAACCAACAGATCCTGTTCTTAAGATATGCCATATGGGTATGGGATAGTATATGCCATCGGTGACTTAGTAGCAGCAGGGGGTTTTGGTCATTAGGCAGGAGCTGCCTTTTTCCATGGAAGATCGCAGGGTCTGTAGTGAAGGCCGCAGGGCCTTCATACGGTATAGTCGATGATTCCTGCACCAGGATGGTAATTCCAGCTGGCAGGGATGTCATCTAGCTTTTCTGAACGTGGAACCATGGAAGATGTTTGGGATTTATAGCTGCATCCTACAGTGGGGATTGCCTACGTACCCCTCGGAAGGGGATCAAGCCGTTTGTAGTTCATGTATTGGAGGCGCGTAGCCTGGATGATAGCACGTAGCCTGATGGAGGCACATGGCCTTGGGAGCACGTGGCTCTGGAGTTGGTAGGAATCTTCTGTTCAAGAGGGCACATGGCCGGAACGGATGGTAGACTCGTCGGTATGCTTCCGTGAGCATAGAGTCTCAGTATGCTTCAATAGGTATGGAGCTTCCCTGCTGGTGGGCAGGAGATCATGGTGTGAACCAGTAGGTGGAGTTGTAGACGTGATGCAGTGAGCATAGAACTTCCTCTTGTTGATAGTAATCGCCGGGATCGGCATATCGGAGGAGAAGGACTTCTAGGTCTTTTTGATCTGGAATCTTGCCTTGGCGGCTGTTGACCTTGTGAGATCTGTAGATGGACGTGTTCTCCCATAGATGGACGTGTTGTCCTCTTCGTATGACTGGTGGTAATCGCTGGAATCAGCCTCTTATCGGCATATCGATGAAAGTGGTCTTCTAGGTGTGGATCTTGCCTTGGCGGCTATGGATCTTGCCTCGGCGGCTGTGGGGATGATGAGCTCTTGGCCAAACATCTTGACCTCCCCTTTTAGGTTAAATAAACTCATATTTATAGAAGAGGTCGTGCCTCTCTTCTAGAATTTGGAAATATCCTTAGATAATAGAATATTTCCAATTTTCTTAAGGGCGGTCATATATATTAGAATACTTCCTCTTTCTTCTCTTGGATTTAAGGAGATTCGACCATATTATGATAAATGTGAGTGTTTACATTTATCTTGAAGTTTTCCTTTTCACTCGGAGGCAGGAGGGAGTATCTGACCCGAAACCCAGAAGTAGGGGCAGGAACCTAGAGCAGTGGCAGGTATCTGGAGGCCGGAAGCTGGGGAAATCTCCTCATGGATTATTTTTCCCCAACAGTTTGCCCCTTATTTTCTGGCTTCATGTTTGAAGGCAGGAAATAACATAACATTCTTCATAGGACTTCATGAGTTGCACCATAGTACCAAGTTCCTTGCTGAATTTGGAATAGTTCGTCGGTTCGTAGCCTGGCCATCAGACTTCCTTGTCGATAATGTTCAGATATACTTGCGCTCGGTTGGAAAGGTTTCATAGCCTGACTGGAGATGTATGACCTGGAGAATGGACGATAATCTTTGGTCCAATACCGTCACGTGGTCTGGAACAAGTTGTATATTCGTCAGTACACTTTATAGGCATGATGGCATGGCTTGGAATAATGTAGGTAGACTTTCAGACATGCTTCAATGGGTGTGTGCTTGGTCTGAGTGATGAAGACCAGGCGGATATGGTTGTACTCTCGATTCTGATGGCCTGCGTATGGGTTTCTTGACCTGGAAATATGAGAGTTTCCTGGCAGTATAAATACAGCGTCCAAATGCTCGTGGTGCATGTTTCCTGATGAGGATGACTTGACCGTTGATGGATCCACTGTAGCTACTCTCGGCCTCAGTTCAGGTAGGACTTCAGTTTTCGCTTCTGGAGGATTCTCTGGCTCCAAGAATCGTGTTCTGGAGTATATGGGCTAGGACCCTGGGTTCCTGAGAAGGAGAATCTTGGCGAGGCTAAGGATCAGGAAGACGAGGAGGTCTAATAAAACCCGGAGGCCAAATACTGAGGGTCCTCATGTTTGATTCTGCTGGGCTTGCTTGCGCCTCTTGCTATAGAGATACCGATCTTTTGTGAGATTGTAAAAGCAGTAGTGGACTTCTATTTAGGTCTTCATGTCGGTCCCCTTATTGCGTCTAGCATACTTTGTGCTCCTTGAGGTTTCGATGATGTGGCTGTAGCTTCTTGGAATATCTAAGGATGGTACCTCGACCTTTGGTAGAGGAGAATTTCAGTAGGTATGTTCCAGTACGCGGAGATAACCTTGTTGATTCTTGGTACCAGGGCCGACCTCTTGGACGCCCTGTCATGTTTTCATGGCAATTGTAGCTTCCATGCCAGATAAAGGAGGCGGAACCTTTGTTGAACTCTGCCGTTGATTCTTGGCCGCTCTCAATGCGTGGGTGGCCTCGTGTCAAGCTTTCATGGTGGATATCGATCATTTCGTTGAAGACGTGATAGTTGTGTCCCAGCGATTGTATGAACTCTTATCCAGGGACCTTGAGGTTGGATGAAATATTCGTTCAGGCATCTAGAGGTTGGATGGTCTTTCGTCCAGGGACCGAAGGCTGTAGGGCGAATCCCTTCTTTAAACCCGGAGGTTTTAGGATGTAACCTTTTTGGACCCGGAGGTCCTAAGGTGTTATATCGAGCTCTGCCCTTGTGAGCAAGCTGCTCTTAATCTGGTGCGATGTCGCACTCTGCCCCCGTAGGTAGGTGGCTATCAACGTCGGACCCAGAGGTCATTTTGAACCTGGAGGTTACTTTTGGACCTGGAGGTCATTTTGAACCCGGAGGTTGCTTTTTGAACCCGGAGGTTGTTTTTCAAACCTGGAGGCTCTTATTAAACCTGGAGGTTATTTTCAAACCCGGAGGCTCTTATTAAAAACGGAGGTTGTTTTTGAACCCGGAGGTTCTTATTAAACCCAAAGGTTGTTTTCGAACCCGGATGTTCTTACTAAACCCGGAGGTTGTTTTTCGAACCCGGAGGCTCTTATTAAACCCGGAGGTTGTTTTCGAACCGGGAGGTTCTTATTAAACCCGGAGGTTGTTTTTCGAACCCGGAGGCTCTTATTAAACCCGGAGGTTGTTTTCGAACCCGTAGGTTCTTGTTAAACCCGGAGGTTTTTTTTCGAACCCGTAGGCTCTTATTAAACCGGGAGGTTGTTTTCGAACCTGGAGGCTCTTATTAAACACGGAGGTTGTTTTCGAACCCGGAGGTTCTTATTAAACCCGGAGGTTATTTTCGAACCCGGAGGTTCTTATTAAACCCGGAGGTTGTTTTCGAACCCGGAGGTTCTTATTAAACGCGGAGGTTGTTTTTCGAACCCGGAGGCTTTTATTAAACCCGGAGGTTGTTTTCGAACCCGGAGGTTCTTATTAAAACCGGAGGTTGTTTTCGAACCCGGAGGCTCTTATTAAACCCAGAGGTTGTTTTCAAACTCGGAGCCTCTTATTAAACCCAGAGGCTCTTATTAAACCCGGAGGTTGTTTTCGAACCCGGAGGTTCTTATTAAACCCGGAGGTTGTTTTCGAACCCGGAGGTTCTTATTAATCTCGGAGGTTTTTTTCAAACCCGGATATTCTTATTAAATCCGGAGGTTGTTTTCGAACCCGGAGGTTCTTATTAAACCCGGAGGTTGTTTTTCGAACCCGGAGGCTCTTATTAAACCCGGAGGTTGTTTTCGAACCCAGAGGCTCTTATTAAACCCATAGATTGTTTTCGAACCCGGAGGTTCTTATTAAACCCGGAGATTGTTCTCATCGAGATTGTATTCTGACCCCCGTAGGTAGGTCACTACCGATCTTGTGTTAAAGATATGCACTTGCCACCCGGAAGTTTTGGCCACTCTCGAGGTCCTGTTTGGTGCTGGTGTGGGTCTACTTCTCAAAGTGACCTAAGCGCTAGACTTTCTACTTTCCACGTCTGGAGAAGTAGGGAATTTAAAGTGCTCCCGAGGTTTTATGCACTGTTTGCTCCCTGCATACCAGCCATCAGCATCTGGTTACAGTACTATGCAATTATACGTCATGCTCCCCTGCGTTAGACCCACTCGGGGATTTTCTATAATACAAGGCCTGTCGCACTAGTACGTGTGGTCCCGACGTAAGTTTCTGGCTCGAAGCCCTTACGCAGGGACTGAGGTGTTTTTGACAGCGTACTAGGGTTGATCAGACCCGTTCTGGTTTGTCATACACCCAATGTTGTTTCAGTGGAGATATAGGGTTGGCCAGGATTGGAGGTCCCTTGGAACCTGATCCAGCTCGTGTGCCCCTTAGATTTTTTTGTAGATGTCCTACTTCTATGCAACTGCATATGTTCGCTCTCTGTACAAATTCTGAGTTTGAATACAGTAATCTGCGTTTGTACTTATGCCTCCTGGTGTTAAGGATGGAAGATGGGGTCGGAGCCGGAGCTTCGGAGTCGGAGCTTCTTCATGCAGGAATTTGAATACTGGGGTCCTGCTCGGATGAATCTGAAGACCTGGGTCTTGCTTGGAAGTAGGAGTAATATTTTCCTAAATTATTTACTCCCCATTGTTTGCCCCTTATCTTTCGATTTCACGGGTGAAGTCGGGGGATAACCAGTGCACTTTGGTCAACTGGAGTCGCTCTATTGATATCTTGCATATTTAAATATTTTTAGCTATCATATCTTGTGCATTTTGATCACTTAGATTAGGCATCTTTAGGTCCATATTGCATTCATATGTCCTTATTAGGTGTTGGAGAGTGCTATGGAGTGATTGGAGATGTTTGGGAACATTATGATCCAAAAGGGGGTGAAAGATGAACATGGAAGGAGGCCTTAGAGAAATCTTCTGATGCTAAGATTTTATGGAGACACAGAAAATTTAGTTAGCTCTCCAGTGGAAGTGGTTTCAAGTCATTTGGAGCCATATTGGAGGAGTTAATATCGATTCACTAGAGGCATATCAAATCACCCGGCCGCGCCAGGAATCACCACACGCGTGGGAATCACCCGGGGGCGATCACCCGGCCACTCCTACCCGCACGGAAGGAATCACCCGGGGAGCACCAGGAATCACCACCCGCGTGTGGGAATCACCCGAGGACAATCACTCGGCCGCGCCAGGAATCACCACCCGCATGTGGGAATCACCCGGGGACGATCACCTGGCCGCTCTTACCCGCACGCAAGGAATCACCCGGGGAGCACCAGGAATCACCACCCGTGTGTGGGAATCACCCGAGGACAATCACCCGGCCGCGCCAGGAATCACCACCCGCGTGTGGGAATCACCCGGGGGTGATCACCCGGGTTGGGTGAAAAAGACTCTTCCCGGGTCAAGTTTTGGCTGGTCAAAATTTATGATTTTTCAGGGTCATTTTAGTCAATTTATTTTGTGTGTTTTAAGGGTTTGCAAGCCCATTATAAATACTCTTGTATCCCCTTTGAGAGACCTAACTTCTTTTCTCTAAAGAATACTTTTAGATCTTGAATAAAGTTTAGATCTTGAATCCTTCTTCATCTATTTCTTTTGTGTTTGCTGGATTATTTCTATCACTAATCATGTTTAACCTTGAATCATCCATGGTTTTAAGCTTTCCATGTCTATTAGTGAGTAGATCTATCTAGGGTTCATGGGCTTGGGAGACTATGGGTGATTAGGTGTAGATCTAAGATGTTCTAGTGTGGATCCTTCTTGATCCTTGCTTGTAGAGTGTTCTTCTTGCTATTTTGGAGTTGGCCTCTTCAAAATAGAGCTATAGGCATTTTATGCCCGAAAGGTGTTCGATGAAATGCCTGAACCAACTCTCCAATTCTTTTAACATTCTTTACCAAAGAGATTTGTTGTTAGAGGTGTTAAGATAGCTAATAGACTTGAAATATGTTAGTGAATGAGCATTCATCTAGAGATAGAGCTTGTTTAGGATTGTGTCTAGGCTTAAGGTGTTAGATTGATTGTATTGCTGCCATCTTAGATTGAAGCTTGATCTCCCAAGGTCAATTCCCTTGTCCCAAGAATCCCCTTTGCCTCATATTGAAAAGAAAGTTCATATTTTATTGCATTTCTAGTATTGCCTTAGTTTATAATCATCTCATCTCACTTTATGGTTGCACTTAGCTTAAGCATGAACTTGCATTCCCTTTGCATTAGAATCACTTAGGATTGGTTCGACAATCTTTTATACTATATCATTTGATTAGGAGCCTTGAAAACTCCTATCATCAAATTGGCGCCGTTGCCAAGTTCTAAGTTGATTTTGACATTGGGATTTAGTCAATTGCTTGAGCAGAGGTGCATCAAACTTAATTCCCACTGTTGAACAAATTGCTACACTTTAGAGGGAGATTGCAGAGATTGGGGTTTGATATGGAGAATCAGCCTCAAGATGGTGATCCCCTAGGGGGCAATGATCAAAGAGCTGACAACATATGACCACAACGCCAACCACAACAGCCACAGCGCCAAGCTAGAGCCATTGGAGCCTATGATCAACCTCACATTCATGGTCATAGGTTGGGGATCAGAGTACTAGCTGTGGAGAACAACAACTTTGAGATCAAATCAGGGCTGTTGCATTTGATTGAGAACAACAAGTTTCATGGCCTTGCTGTGGAGGATCCCCTTGATCACTTGGACACATTTGATAGCTACTGTAGTTTGTCCAAGACTAATGGCGTCTCTGAAGATGCCCCCAAGCTGAGGTTTTTTCCCTTCTCTTTGGGAGACAAGGCACATCAATGGGATAAGGCTCTTCCAAGTGACTCTAGCACAACTTAGAATGAGTGCAAGATGGCATTCCTAGAGAAGTTCTTCTCTACCTCAGGGACAGCCAAGATCAGAAATGAGATCTCTAGCTTTCAGCAAAAGAACCTAGAGGGCTTTAGTGAAGCATAGGAGAGGTTCAAGGGCTATTGGTCTCAATGCCCACATCATGGCTTCACCAAGGAGAGTTTGCTTAGTACCTTCTACAGAGGTGCTCTTCCAGAGTTCAGGAGCAGATTAGACACAACCAGCAATGGGTTCTTCTTGGGCAGAACTGAGCAGGATGCAGAGGAGCTGGCGGAGAACATGTCCAAGAGTGACTCAGTCTACAGTGAGGAGAATGATAGGGTCAACAGAGTCACTGATGAAGATGATCAGCACACAAGGAAGGAGCTGAAATCTCTCCAAGAGAAGTTGGACAGGATTCTCGCAGAGAAGGCTAAGCAGGAGCAGATTAACTCCATTGGGAACCAGAAACAAAAGCAGGCTGCTGGGACTAATCAGGTTGATGGTTTAGAAGGTGAAGAGGAGCTGTGCTTCATCAATGCTAATGGCACATGGTACAGGAAAGAGCCTAATTTTCAGTACCAAAACAACTATCAGCAAAGGCCTTACTACAACAATCAGCAAGGGGGTTACCAAGCCAAGCAGAACTATCCTCAAGCCAACCAGTCTACTCAGCCTCAAGGAAGCTCTTCTCAAGCTCAGGCTCCAAGCTCAAATATGGAGTCCATGTTCAAGCAAATCTTAGAAGCTTAAGAGAGAAATGCTAAGAACATTGGAGATGAGTTCAAGAACATTCATGCAAAGATTGATGGGACATATTCTGACCTCAACAACAAGTACATGCAACTTGCCTCTCATCTCAAAGTTTTGGAGAGGCAAGTTGCCTCTATGTCTTCATCTTCCAAGAGCCAAATGGGATCTCTACCAGGAAAACCAGAGAAGAATCCCAAGGAGTCTTGCAATGTTGTCCTCTCTACTACTTCTTCAGAGATTGAGCTAAGTGATCATGAGAAAGAGGTGGACGAGATTGAAAGGCTAGTTCTTGGGACTGAGATTGGAAATATTCAGAGCTTGGTTGTAGCCACAGCTGAGGCTAAGGTTGTGAAGCAGGCTGCCTAGAAGGTTGAAGTACAGATTCTCGAAAATGGATGAGCCTAGAACTGAGACACCAGCTGAGAAGAGTCCAGACCACAAGCTGAAAGAGGTAAAGAAAGAAAACACTGAGGTTGATCTATCACCCTATGATAAGCTCCCTTTTCCCCAGAAAGTTCTCAGCAAAACTCAGAAGAAGGTGACCTCAAAGTTCAGGAAAGATCTTAGTAATGTTGGAGTCAAGGTTCCAGAGATCTCGGGTATGCGTGAAGCTCATGTCCAGATGATGCTCATCAAGGACATTCTAGACCACCAGGCTGAAGTGGCTGAGCTTTTGGATATCTCCATTCTGAAGATTGATCCACCAATCCCTCCAAAGTACCTCCCTAAGCTTGAATCTCAAGGGAAGTTCACCTTGTCTTGCTCCCTAGGTAAGATAACTATGGATGATGCTCTTGTTGATAGTGGTGCTAGTGTGAATGTGATTTCCATGGCTACGGTGAAGAGTCTTGGGATTGAAAGCGTGGAACCAGACACTTCTTCTCTCACCTTTGGGGATTCTTCTTCTACAACCCCAATTGGCATCATCAAGGACTTCCCCTTGAAGATTGGATCTTGTACCATACCCATTTACCTCAATGTTTTGAAGATGGCATCTGAGAAGAGAGTTCCTTTGATCCTTGGCACTTCTTTCCTCACTACAGTTGGAGCATGCATTGACTTTCCCAACAAGAAGGCCACCCTCATGCATGTGAACAAAGCTGTCTCCTATCCTATAAAATCTCCATTGAATGTTGGCTATTGTGGGACAATCACTTGTGGATAACAAGCTGTTGAGAAGCCGCAAGATGAAGTGGTTGTTTGCAAGAAAGAAGGCCTTGCTGGAGAGTCTTCTAAAGAGTTATGTGTTGAGCACTTGGAAAGTGCTAAAATAGAGGGGATGAGTGTATCCTCAAAGGCCACTCATGGCAAGAAGAAGATGATGAAAGAACCCCATCCTCCACCTCTATATCTGATCCCAAACACTCTCATTCTCCACCCAAAGAAGCTCAAGGATGGTGTCATTGAGTACAAGATCAAGCATAAGGGCAAGTCCACACCATTCTCAAGTGCTAGAGCCATCATCACTCCTCAGCTCCAAGATGACCCAATCAAGCTTCAAGAGCTTCTCTCTCAGGTCCTCACCATCACTCTTGAACGTGGGAAGGATCCTACTTCTCACTAGTCCAAGAGGAAAGGTAGTCAAGCTAGTGACTCAAAACAAGCTCACTTGGGAGGAAGTCCCACGGTTATCCTTGTACATAACTTTGCAATTTTATTTTTTTAAGTTTTTAATAAAAGTGGTTGAGGTTTTCAGGTTGAGTCTAGCACTAGAGGAGAGAAGAAAGGTGGTGAAGCACCTGAGCCTTATGATTGCCATGTAGCAGCCTCCTCTAGTTGCTATGAATCAAGCCAGCTTCTAGCCCCAGACACCAAACACCACACCCAAATCTCCTTATGAGGTATCACTCCAACTCTTCCTGTACATACATTTTCTTTTGTCTTGTTGGGGTATCTCCTTCTCTCTTACTCACATAGAGACTGTGTGATTTTGGTGTGGGGGAGGTACCAGGTATTTGATCATGTTTGCCTTGTGGATTGTGAGTCTCATGCATTGCATTGTACATTCATATATGCATAGAAAAACCAAAAAAATTAAAAAATTTTGAATCATGTAGTGGCATCACTTGCATCTTTAAGATTGAGTCTAGAGCATATAGGTTTCATTCACTTGCACATGGAGCATTGCCTTGTAAAGAACACTTGTTTGCACTGAATTTGGCACCCTAGTTAAGCATATCAAGTATCTTAAGCATCTTTTGAAAGGCTTGCATGCTTTGAGCCTTGAAAACTCTTCTTGAAACTTGCTTGCTTGCTTGATATTGGCATTGTTCTTGAAACCAGCTCCAACCTGAAATTAGACTTGAATGAACTTAATTTCTCTTGCATATGGGCATTTGCATACTTGATCATGGATCTCATACACAATTGGGTTATCTTTCCCCATTATACCACTCTTTGTTAACCCAAATGGCACTTCCATACCCTTGAACCCTAGCCATTTTTTGAAGCCTACATTGATTTGCATGAGTGAGGCCTCTTTTGATAGCTTGTCATGTGAAAAATCTTGAGAGTATTGGGAGCAACATGGATTTTTTCTCATCTCTTGCTAGCATAGGGTCATCATTTGAGCTAGCTTTTAGGATGGTGAGTGGGGTATTTGTTCCTTAAAGGTTTATATTTGGGTTTGAGAAGTGATAAAGGTGAGATTGATGAATAAAAAAAGTGTATTGAGAAAGAAAAGCCCTAGGGACCTTGAATAGAAAGATAAGAAGCTCTTGACTGATGGGGAATCGAGAGCATTTGCGGTCCTCGCCAAACGGCTCCGAAACTTGGCGCGCATGGACTCCCTGGCCCCCTCGATCGCGAAAGCCGTCGATTCCACCCCGCCCTTGACTTTGCATTTTAACCGACGCAACTCCGAGGACTTTGCCACCTTCGCTTCTTTTGCCTTAATTTTCTCCAACCCGAGATTCAGACTGTGCAATCTCGATGGAGTGAGCGTCCTCCATAATTTTCAACTTCCCTTCGAGCTGCGACGATCTTTCTCGTGACTCCTTCAGCTCCTTAGCAAGACCCTCGACCTCTGATCTGCACTCTATGATCATTTCATCGATCAACGAAACAAACTGCGAGATAAAAGAGAATCAAGAAGGTGATCGAGAAAATACGGGCGCACGCGCAAACAAAAAAATAAAATATATAGATATAAAGAAACTTCAAACATTGGAGCGCTGCCGCGAGATCAACCCTAAACCGCATGAAAGACCAGCCTCGGTATCCCTAGCGCATCTCCTCTTCTTGGCCGCATCGGGATTGGCAGCTGGTCTTTTGCGACTCTTCGGTGCAACGGCCGGGATCGCGCTTGGGGCTGGTAATCCCAAGACCGTCTCTTTCTTGGCAGGGAGAGGAGGAGGCATTGGCTCGAGAACCGGTTCGACGTCAGCGATATGAACCGGAGTCGAAGAAGAGCCGGAGGGGTGAACCTCAGTTTCAGGCGTTAGCGTGTCCACAATGACAACCCCCTTAGCAGCAACAGCGGGTGTCGGGACAACAGACGTGGGTGTGGATCTTGGAGACGTATTGGGCGCACGGTTTGCCGCCTCTCCAGCCTCACTGCGTTCCAGCTCGCTTTGAAAAGAGAGGAACTCCACGATATGAGCTGAAACGTCACCCGCAGCAGCTGGGTCCGACGGACCTGCGCCGGCGGTCTTGCTCGCCTCAACGTCACAGCTCTTTTTAACATTGCTGGAAGAAGACATCTCGACAACAAAAGATTTCTAAGAAGCAAAGCAAGGAGGATTTGAGAATTGAGATGGTTTGAAGAGAATGAATAGGAGTTGCTTATTTATAGAAAAAGTTGAAACACTTTTTCGCATTAAATAAATATTGCAAAAATTTCGAGGAAACCTAATTTTCTAATCGCCAGTACCGACTAATCGCTATCACTCGCCCGTAAGAATCGTGTTTGAAACTTGCTAGCTGGGGGGCTAACTGTTGGGGTCAAAAATGGTTACCTCAAAATTGACTTCTAAAAAAAAAGTGCATCTTCTTCCATTCTCGACAAAAGTTCCCAAAAAACTTGAAAGGAACGTCCAACTAATCGAAATGGCAACTCAGACCTCCCCGAGTTGAGCAACTCGCCAGGTTGGCGAGTTGCACCTCCCGGAGTCGAGCAACTCGCCCGTTGGGCGAGCAGGGCCAGTTCTGCTCGCCAGGTTGACGAGTTGCACCTCCCGGAGTCGAGCAACTGGCCCGTTGGGCAAGCAGGGCCCGTCCTGCTCGCCAGGTTGGCGAGTTTCACCTTCCGGAGTCGAGCAACTCGCCCGTTGGGTGAGCAGGGCCAGTCCTGCATGCCAGGTTGGCGAGTTGCACCTCCCGGAGTCCAGAAACTCGCCTGTTGGCGAGCAGGGCCAGTCCTGCTCGCCAGGTTGGCGAGTTGCACCTCCCGGAGTCCAGCAACTCGCCCGTTGGGCGAGCAGGGCCAGTCCTGCTCGCCAGGTTGGCGAGTTGCACATCTCGAGTCGAGCAACTCGCCCGTTGGGCGAGCAGGGCCAGTCCTGCTCTCCAGGTTGGCGAGTTGCACCTCCCGGAGTCGGGCAACTTGCCCGTTGGGCGAGCAGGGCCAGTCCTGCTCGCCAGGTTGGCGAGTTGTCTCTCTTGAAGACATCCAATACGCCCGTTTGGCGAGTTGGATCCAACCTTGTGCCGTCCATTCGAACGTCGATGGTTCAGTCCCTCGTTTAATCTCGATCTGAGTTACCGTGGAAATATTACGAAGAAAACCGCCAAAGTTCATATTCCCGAACGAAGAAACGGCGACGGTTCACTAAACACCACAGCCGTTTACGAGAAATATGAACTTCCTCGTTGAATCGATGTCGTACTAAGAAGCGCGCTTTCGAAGAAATCGTAAAAATGTTTAAAGTGGGAAAAAGGTCCGAAGAGGCCTAAAATACGGCCCAAAACCACTTACGATTCTATTCGGAATGAAGCCCGACAATGTATGACGGCTAATCATACTTGCAAGATAAGATGCAATCTCGCAAAATCGGAAGATAAATGTCAAGTTTCCAAGATAATGATGATCGAGAAGAAAAAGGGAAGTTTCCGAGAAATGCTCAAACAGACCTAGAGGGCATATATAAGGGAAGCTAAAGCTAACGACGCAAGAGAGAGAGACCTAGACCTAGAAGAACCCGGCTAGCTTAGAGGAACTTAGAATTTTAGGCGTTTTGATTTCACTTAGTCTCAATTCGTCTTTATTCTGAAATCCGGCTTGGCTAACGAATCTCTATCCATCTTATCTCTCGGAAATCCTGTAACTCTACTCTTATCAATCTATAATATGCCTCTGTGCAACTTACTTTCAATTTTTCTGTTATTACGTGTCTCTTTCGCTTTGGTGTGTCTTCGCAGATAATTCGAGATCTCTGGGAAAGTTGAGTCAACTTGACTTTCCATATTTTACGGAAAATCGACAGTGCAAATTTTGGTTCCCACAAGCGGTAGTAAGATGATTGGAGCTGTAGACCCGGAACCTTGTCTAGAACCTGAGTCCAGAGCCCAGGCGCCGGAATCTGGAACCTGGAAGTTTGGCTTTCTCTTTTGGGTGAGTAGTAGCGGGAATGGGAGTTCTCCTGCTTCTTTTATTTGGTTCTAAATGAGTAGAGAATATGACCGCCACCAAGCCTTGATGTAGAATTAGCATTTTCTCTGGCTCCTTGGCAGGAGACAAAGCGGCGGTTTGCCTAGCGTTTGGGGCAGGGTTCCTCATACTTTTGGTTGGTTCGTAGCTTTTCCGCGGGAACTCCATTGAGGATTTTCCCTCAGAAGTTCAGTAGTCCATATATCTATTAGGATGAACATATGTATTCTATGACACTAGTTGTTGTTCCTTTTGTGGGACAACTCCTTTGGAATTTACCGAGTACTTAAAAGGCGTTCTCTAGCTATTCTACCACCTAGATGCTAGAACCTAGAAAGAAAGGTGGTTTCTTAGTTACCTCTTAATGGTTGCCTGGTATGCTTACATTATTGCCACGATGGCTCCAGTACCCTTGGAATTCGTCAAAGTTGTAAACCCGGCTGGAAGATGTTGTGTCCTTCTTGAGAACCTTTCCCCTTGTTATGTGTCGCGGAGTTGTGGTCCTGGATAGCTAAGTCAGCTGAGACAATGAGCTAACAAGCTCCGTGGATGTGGCAAAGGTAAGATCTATCATTTCTTGCATAGATATAGATAAATTGATTTAAGGGAATGGAACCTCAGATTCGTATGACTTGTTTTAGGTAGGATCGACCTTCGAGCTAGCTGATAGTTGAGTATACTAACCATTAGCTGAGGTGATTCGACCGGAAAAGTATTAGATTGGAGTTAGTCCAATGGTTAAGTGTAGAATATTCTGCTGTGCATAATTTGAAGGATCTAAGTTAGGAAATGACTAAGGTAGTCTTAAGCTAAGGTCTAAGTTAGACATTATTAATAAAGTGCGAAAAAATTGAGAGGTTCGGTCAGTGTGTGGACCGAGCGACGTAAGGCGTCGAGCGCGGCCTAGTTGGCCAGGATCGAGTCTTACAATTTGGCATCAGAGCATGCTTGATCCTGTTAAGGACAGTGCTCAAAGATGTTGAGTTCCAAACCGAAATTATTTCTGAAAACTGAAATGACTTGGAACCTTAGTTGTGGTGACCCAAGTGAGAGTTGAGGTAAGTTTGGGTTTCATGCTTGTGAACGGGGAAGTTTCAAGATGAGCCGGCTTAGCCAAGATGCACTCTCCAAGGGCAAGATCCTAAAGCAGAAGGTTGTGGGAACCGAAATTCGCACCGTCAATTTCTGATAAAGATTTGTGGAGGAAAACCGAGTTAACCCGATCTTCCTTGAAGGTCCCGGATATCTGCTGGGCCGCACACGAAACGATCAAATAAAGTAGAAGTTGCGAAAATAGAAATCGTAAAAGTTGAGCGGAAAAAGAGGTCTTATTTCTGAATTCGCGTTTGAGCGTGTAACAACAGGTGAGAAGTAAGCCTATAAGAGCTGTCGAGAGGTCCGCTAGTCCGATCGCCTAAGTCTATCCTAGTTGAGTCGCAGCTCGCTAGTGAAAACTAGAAAAGAATGCTAAATCGCTCTAAGTGCTAAGTGCTCGAAAATTTGTGATCTGGTTTGCTTCTTGCTCAAAGCTCTCCTTATATACTCCTCCTATGACGGTCTATCTTCTCGCGGGCTGAGTCGGGCTTTTTCTATTTTCGTCCATCTTCGTGTTTATCGGGAAACTTGACATTTATCTTCGGAAATCTTGACATTTATCTTCTGGAAACTTGATATTTATCTTCTGGAAACTTGACATTTATCTCTTATGTGAGGATAAAGATAAACCGTCATAGTTATCCTTCCTTTTCGGAAAATCGTACGTGGGCCGTTTTGGCCACGTTGGGCCGTTTAGGCGTTTTTACGGTTTTTCGAAAGGACAGTCTTTGAAGGTTTCGGTGTTTCCGAAGGAACCTCAATTCCTTGTTTAGTCGAGAAAGTGGCGTTCTAGAGTAACCGTGATCATACCAAACTTGCGTAGATTGATCCGAACAAGCTAAGATGGGATCGAACCGGGCACAATAGGACCGAGACTGGGACGAGGGCCGCGGACCGACGCCAGGCCGATCCGCGCGACGGGTGCCGCCGGCGCCAGGCCGGAGTGCCGCCGGCGCCAGGCCGGCCCGCGTGACGGGTGCCGCCGGCGCCAGGCCGGGGTGCCGCCGGCGCCAGGCCAGCCCGCGTCCCGCGTGCCGCCGGCGCCAGGCCAGCCCGCGTCCCGCGTGCCGCCGGCGCCAGGCCGGCCCGCGTCCCGCGTGCTGCCGGCGCCAGGCCGGGGTGCCGCCGGCGCCAGGCCAGCCCGCGTCCTGCGTGCCGCCGGCGCCAGGCCGGGGTGCCGCCGCCGCCAGGCCAGCCCGCGTCCCGCGTGCTGCCGGCGCCAGGCCGGGGTGCCGCCGGCGCCAGGCCAGCCCGCGTCCCGCGTGCCGCCGGCGCCAGGCCAGGGTGCCGCCGGCGCCAGCCCGCGTCCCGCGTGCCGCTGGTGCCAGGCCGTCTTGCCGTCTGTGGGTTTTTCGTTGTTCGATCTTTCCCTCGTCAGTCGTTTGCGGGAAATCTTTTGAGTTTGGGGAGTCTCCAGCCGTAGATTTCGAGATAATCGTTTCTAATCCAACGAGATTCCTCGAGTATCGGGATTTGAGATGGACTTGGATCTGCAGATTTTCCGTCGTCGAGGATGCGAGCAATGTGGCTCCGAGTTTTAGATGTGTTAAAAGATGAATCTTTTAAACAATCGGGAAGGCTTTACGGAAGACTCATTGTAGATCTCGGGCAATCCAGACATGGGTTTCAAGGGACCAAGATGCCGCCATTGCCCGAGATCATGAGATGATCGCACGGATGGGCGCCAGGACCCTCGCCGTTGGCGCCAGATGGGAGTGGACGGGCCTTCCGTGAGTTTTATCGAGCGACGACCCGTTTCTTGGATTTGATCGTCGCTTGGCTTTTCTTTCGAGGATTTTCGGGTGACGATTTCGTCATTGACCGATTTTGACCCCAACAGTTAGAACTGCAAGAAACCAAAGCTTTATGTAAGATAGCATCCGGGTTATCGTGACAAAAACACTCCAAAAAAAATCGGCGAGGCATCCGATCCAACAGGTCCTGAGGCAGGTTGATCAGATCAAAGGCCCTATAGACGGAAGGTCGTTCTGAAACCTCTTTCAATTGCTTGCATCTTAACTTGACAGCGGCAAGATCTGTGATGGATCCTCTAGCCACGTTTTGTACCACCTTCTCTTGCAGTTCATCCGGTAGGGAAAGCAAACTTGAATCTGCCATAGGTATTCCGATTGGAAGAAGAGATCTGGTATTTAAGGAATAAAAATAAATAAATGAAATCTTATTTATTGGTTTTGAATTGACTGAATAAGAAACAAGTTTTTTATTTTCTCAAGGTGTGTAATCATGACTTCTTTAGAAATTTGTGCAGTCTATTTAGAGTTACACAACTGAGTATATCTTATCTTACTATATATTAAAAGAGAAGTCATGACTTCTCATTCATGTGTGATTTTTAAGTTAATGGACCCTAACTAGAAAGTCATATTTCATTTATTCCTTAATCACATTCTATGACTTACTAAATTACTCTATTTGGTACTATAATAACTACCTATGCCAACAAACATGGTTCAGTTAACCAACACATATTTGTGTATTAATTATTTACATACGATGAATATCTATGTTTAAAAATATGTTATATCAAACCTATCTTATATATTAAAAGAAAAATCATGACTTCTCATTCATGTGTGATTTTTAAGTAAATGGACCCTAACTAGAAAGTCATATTTCATTTATTCCTTAATCACATTCTATGACTTACTAAATTACTCTATTTGATACTATAATAACTACCTGATTGGATTGACTCAATGTTTTTACACCCCATCCGAACACTGAACCAGATGATCATATTCAGTCATCTTTTATTAAATGAAAAATAAAATCATATCATATTTTATCTATTTATAATAATATTTACCATTTTAAAAGAAAACCATTATATGGAACTAAATATGATAAAATTATTTAAACTGATAAGTTAATATATTTTATTTTCATAAATCTTAAAAATATTTAATGTAAATATTTATTCTAAAAATATAATATGTTGGTAGAACGGTTTACAATTAGTAAACTATATAATACATGTATAAAAATTAACTTCACTTAAATTTTTTATATATCCAGTAATTTATCTAAAATGAATAAACATAAAAATTGTTAAAGCAAATCTAACATTTTGAATTACGGGTCAAGATCATAATAAATTAAATACAAAATAATTTACAAATATTTTTTTGTGCATTAAAAATTTGATTTTATAATCAAAAAAAATTCAATAGGAGAAAAATATAATAAAAAGCAATATATATGTGTGATGATTCGAAATAATTAATTAATTAACAACTTGAAAATATAAAATTATTGTATTTGAAAAAAATATATACACATTTAAATATATAAGTAACCTTAAAAATATATACTAATTAATATTAGATAATCGTGATTAGTTTGCAAACACATCGGTGGTTAGCTGTCGAATCCAAATTATTCCTCCTGCATGAGGAGTGCTATACAAGCCTTAATATTAAAGAGATTTATGGCAACTTTATCGAAAATTTAAACCCATTCATTACAACTCTTTGAAACCCTTTCTGTCGGTTATATCCAGTTATCTTGATCGTTTTATTTAGATTTATTTGAGAGAGGGCTTCTAGTAATCTTTCTCGGTACTGTCTCTCTTTCATTTCATTTTAATTTTAAAACTTCAATCTTCGATGGCAGAATTCAGACTTACTGCTCTACCCGAAGAATTACAAGATTTGGTTGTCCAGAGCCTGGCTAAAAACTCTTTTGGCGATCTCTTCAGATTGAGAACTACATCGAAGCATATGAAAGAAATAACAGTGAGTCCAGGAGTTTATGTGTCGCTTAATGTCTTTAATTAGCCTTGCCACATTCCTAGGCCTTTGAGGTTATATGAAGAATGCTTTGCACACCGGAGCCCTTCGACGCTATACCTCAAGGGTGTCCAGTATTTCTTCTTATACGGATTGGAGGAGGAAGGTCTTGCATTGATAAAGACTGCAGCCGACAATGGCTTCAATATTGCTTTGTACACATACGCTATGGTTCGCAAAGCATTTTGGGACAATGACGAATATTTCTCTCGTTTCGACAGAGACGATATAAGGAAGATAAGCATGGACGTTGAGGAAGACGGCTGGGGTTGGGGGTGGCCACCGAACGCGACAGAATTAGTGGCCAAGAGGGATGAGTTTATGGGTTCCGTCTTGGCCTCCTACTTTACTTGCGAGTGTTCAACTTACAACCGATGGTTTAAGTGGCACGATGATCTTAGCAAGGGTCGAGAAATGTGTCACCGCTGCTTTTGGACGAGGGAGTTAGGGATTTTTTTTCATTTCTTTGGTGTTATAATAAATCCAGACACCCGTCTTTGGTAACATTTAGAAGACCTAGTTTTATGCTTGTTCTTCTTTTGTTTGGTTTCTTTGAGTTTTATCATCTATCAATGTTTAATTTTATGTCTTTATGTTTCCGGTGCACCAATAAAAAATGTATTAGTATTTACCTTGCTAGGTGAATTAGTAGTAAATGTATTCTGGTGTCTGATCTATCTAACGGGGTTTATATCTTTTATTGAAGTTTCGGTTCATCTCTTCTTATAGATATAAATATTTTACAAAAGTCCCCTTATCTCATGGTTTGAGGATATTTCTACCGATTAGTAAAAAAAAATCAAAACAAATATCAAAACTTATAACTTTTGTATTTAGCATAATAGTCCTTTTGGAGTATTTAATATAACGTAGATAAAAGCCTTAGAAAATGTCCGACAAGAGGATGTAAAGGGGTTCCTAAATTTAAAATAAAATCATAAAATTTGATGTGAATTAGAGGTTTATGGAAAAGACTTATTATTACTCTTGGCCAAAGGCCTATATTTATACAAGAGTTACACCGTCATAAGATATGGATAAACCTAAGCCCAATAGGAATGGGAAACCAAGTACAAGAGAGAAAAGGAAAGAAGGCTAGACGCCAATGAGGACTGGCCGGATGGGCCTGAACAGGACGGGCCTGTGGCACGGTCCTGTCATGGTCGATCATCACTTGTTCCTTAACACTCCCCTTTGATCGATACATCCGTTCAGGGTTTGTTACATGCTTTGATGTTGCCTCATTAAAACCTTTCAGGAAAACCCAGTGGGACAAAACCATGGATAAGTAAAAAGAGTACAACACATGAACTCCCCCTGATGAATGCATCACTGAAGATCTTTCAGTCGACGCATCCCTATCTGGTGTATGAGCTTCTGGAACGTCGAGGTTGGCAATGATTTGGTGAAGAGATCAGCTGAATTCTCACTTGAACGCACTTGTAACACTTGAACCTCGCCGGCCTTCTGAAGCTTCATGGATAAAGAAGAACTTGGGCAGAATATGCTTCGTCTTGTCTCCTTTGATGTAACCGTCCTTGAGCTGTGCAATGCAGACCGCATTATCTTCATATAACACGGTTGGTGGGTCTCTGTTCTTTTGGTCATCCCACAAACAACTCGGACATGTCATGGATCTCAACCAGACATTCTCACAGCTGGCCTCATGTATTGCCAAAACTCCTCATGAACCCTCTTTGCCATGGACTACACCACATACTAAAACATATATGTCAGGTCATTGACCTTGTTCTGTATGTGCCCATAACTTGTCCATGAATGGCTATTATATTGCAGTCCCATGATGCTGCAACAACATGGACGGCGTGCTGATTGGTCCCTCAAGACTTTCTTTACCATCAGCTATACTTTAATTTTATGCACACTGATATGTATGCTAATGCCTCATGACCACACCACGACCTGAGCTAATATTGTGGTCACTATGGACTATATGATGTTTTGTCTTTTCTTCTCGACCAAAACATACTTACAGACACAGACACTCTACTTATGGAACCATCTAACTTAGATAGACCTCGACCATAAACGCTTACGGATTGTCTCATGGTCCATGCTCACTATTTTGTATTTCTTTACTACCATCGACCATGTACTAATGTGGTTAATCCGTGTTGTATTATAGACCTTGTCTATACACGTCCACAATCCATCCCATGAGTGCCTAAGGTCATACCACGTTTTGGGTTAACATGTTGGTCGCTTCACATGGACGATTGGACCGGAACATGGTCGGACATGGCCTTTGATTTGTATGGACTTTGGCGTGAACCTTAATGGTTCCTTTTGCCTTTTCTTATGACCATCTCTCATTACACCATGTAATTGTGGCGTGCTGATCTCAACACACACACACGGCTATGATCTTTACTACAAATCATTGTAGTCCCACTCATATGTAAAACATAGACTGTCTAAGAGTCAATCGATAACTTGTATGATTGAAATCCATTTTCTTTTAGTATAAACACAAGAGATTTCTTTCATAATGATATATAGACTGATTTTTATTGTTCTTTATAGAACTCCTTTACTAAGTATTACTTAGTCTATCATATCATATGTAGCTGCTTTTGCTTCAGTCCATAAACAGCTTAGGAACAACGCTGTTCTATGAGAATTTCTTTTCTCATCTTTCTGATACCTTTATTATCTTTATATCCAGTGATATATATGCTGCTTACTACATCATTATTTCTTTTGTGTCCAGACCTCATCAATTTCGAGTTTTGTAGTAGCATCCACCACATAGGAGTATATCTCCTTATAATCTGTTCCTTGGTCTCTGTGAGTATCCTTGTGTAACAAGCCATTCTTTGAATGCTGTAAGTAGGAACATGAACACCTTAGACCACGTGATCATGTACTACATCTCACGATTTCTTTTCCACACAGGACCCATTTTTCACTGGTTTATCTCATCAGATGGCATTCTATATGGCCAATACGCCCATCTCTTCTATAGATTCTTTAAATCCTTCTTTAAACCCCACGTTTCCTTTTAATCTATGAATGCATTCTTGTATTCACGTGGGTTCTGATCCTCGCTTATATCTTTAAAACTCAAGTGCTATTTTCTTATGCATCTTTATCATTTGTGTGTCGACACTCTTATGTATATTGTTCCATTGTGTTCCAGACATGATCCAATCGATTTGAGATCTCATTCTTATCAAGGACCTTCATTTTCCTTGCAGCTTGGCATCCCAAGCTACATGGTTTGGTACCTTAGATGTTCAGCTGCGCAGCCTTATCTCAATGTCTGGTCTGGTTTCCCTTATGACCTCGGATCTGTCATCCTATGCACCTTTCTCTTTCTATCCGAGGTTCCTTATCTTTATGGAACACATTGGTCTATCTTTAATAGACTTTGTAGCAACTTGATTATGTCTCTTCTAGGACATTAATTTCGTGATGCAAGCTGGTTTTTCTTTTCTTTTCGGGTCTAATCTGTCTGGCATTCAATTAGCTAGCTTTTCATAATCTTTCTTTCTTTGGACGTCTTAGATCATATTCTCTGGTCCGAGGATCTTTCCAAGACAAATATTGTTAATACCATTCCATTTCTCTTATTAATCTTTCATTAATATTTTACCAGCTTATTACTTTCTCCCCCTGATGTTGGATAGTCGGATTCATTTACTCATGCAATCCGTGTACCTGGCCATAATTTGATCATCCATATTTGGCTCAAGGTCTCTTAAAATTCGTGGGAGAAAGACATGTTCATATCCAACATATATTCCAAATCCTCTTCTGAGGTTCCATCTTAGACGGCACATATGTCTGTGGTGGTTTATTCAAAATCTCTTAAGATGGTATGTGTCTGGCTCATGACCCGTATTCAATGGGAATATCTATGCTCACTTATATGGCCTGATGCATATTTAAACTTTTATACATGTAAAACTCGTGATGTCCCCAAGCTTATAGACTTTAGAGTCTGAACCTTATAGGTAATGGCTTGTACGGCCAAGCTAATGGCCTGTGCGGCCAAGCTGTCATGCCCATGTTTGTAGTATGGTCATGGACCACGGGTTTGTCCTTACTCCCCCTCATGAACATGCTCTTTCTTTAGATGCTTGGGACATTATAGCCTAATGAGTTTCCCTTGTGTACATGTTACACAACGTGCGATTCTATGAGATAATTCTTTGTGCCTTTTTCAATATCAATTTTTGCATCAAGTTTAGACCACGATGGCTAATCCGGTCATGCCATAAAGTGTGTAATTTTGTGGGGTATACCAATCTGGTTACCATGGCTTGTGCCTCTTGTCATACTGATCTTTAGCATAGTCTAGATCAGTAGAGTACACAGGTATAGTTTTTTTTTTCACCACTTTCTTATAAGGCCTTAGGCGATTTTTCAAATCTGTAGAACCTTTTGCCCATTGTTTCTATTTGGAAACCATTTCTTGTTATTACTCAATGGGCCACGAATTTGGGTGTATATAATGCCCTTTAGGCAATGCCTTGGCCGTATGTCTTTAACATAGGCTACTATACCAGCAATTTTGTACTCATTATCAATCAAAAGCATTCACATTCATCAGTCAAAAATGAATTCAAAACAATTCTTATTATTATTATAAATAAATTCGTGAATAACAAAAGATTGAAGCAAAACAGAAATCAAAATCTTAACATATAAATCAGAATGTCGAAGTCTTATTTTCTTAGTCAATAGACAAGTCGGCCACGCTATCCCTTATGTTGGACACGGCTGCCTCGAATTCGTTCTACATCTCACTGCTTTTCTCTAGCAATTTTTTTGCTCAATTATCAATAGGCATGAAAGCATTTGATCATAGGTGGTGAAACCTTTTGTTGTATAGATATGTCTTGACAACATATCTCCTGGATAGAATGTGGAGTATGTTTTGAACAGTAAATCCTCTTCTGTTACCTCTACACCACATAGTCTCATTTTGTAAACTATCTTGGACAAAGCCAAAAGATATTCATCCACAGACCCAAAGTCCTGGAATTTGAGACTCATCCATTCATGCCTGACCTTTGGTAATAACACCATTGTTTATCTGGACTTTAATTCTGTCCAAAGGTCACGAGGATTCTCAATATGTAGATACTGATTTCTCAGATCCTCAGTGAGATGATGGCGCATAATTGTTATGGCCCTATACTTTTCACTTTCAGTTGCATAATTTCCATGAATTATACTCCTTACGCGTCCTCTAGACTTCAGGACAACTGAAGTGTTCATTGCCCATTCCAACCAATTATCTCCAGAGAGATTTAGGGCATCATAATCCGAAGGCTCAAATTTCGACATCTGAAATCATTTATCAATCAATTCAAGATTTGGAATTCATGCAATCAATTCAAATAATCAATGCACACAGGTGCAACAAAGAGGCCACACGGCCACATTATCAATAAGGCCACACGGCCACAAGCATGAATGCAAGGCCACACGACCATGAGTATGCAAGCAATCTGATCATGATTAAACAATCTAAAAATTTTATGATGCAACCTGAGCAATTTGATTTCTATATGAACATGCAATCAGGTTATTGAAAAAAAAATCAATTCAAGCATCATCAAAAAAAATCGGATCATATTGTCAAATTAGGGTTTTGAAAAAAAAATTTGGTTTCAGTTTATCAAAGAAAGCAATATCAGACTTAAAAAAAAATTAAATCAGATTAATCAGTTGATTTTAGCGAGTATCTAGCAACCCTAAAAGTAAAAGGAAATTTTCCAGCAAGCATAAAAGGAAATTTTCACAAAAGAAAAATTTTCAGGAAAAGAAATTTTGCAATTTAGTAATCAGGAAAATTTCAATTAGGATTTTGATCAATACTAGCAATTCCTATTTTCATTCCAGTTGATCTTAACATATTTATCAAGCAAAACAGGAAACAATCGGATTTAAAATCAAATTAGGGTTTCAAGGCCCTTTAGAGATTTAGATTCTAGATTAGGAATTCAGAATTTGAATCAAAGAGTCAATAAAATTAGCAACCTAAACCTCAGAACATCAATCAATAAAAATATGAACAGCTCAATCAAACAATTAGAACAATCAATCAAATCGAATTTCAAGTAAAACCAATTAGGGTTTCGGATTTCATGAGCAATACGGCTGGGATTAATGTTCTTAGGGTTTTAAACAATCCTAGCACCAGGGTTCTAGGCTTTATGCAATCAATCAATCAATCAAGCAATTCAATTGGTTCCATCTAGCAACCTAAACGATCCATTCAACCTAACAGTTCTATTTAGAGTTTTTCTAATTAGGGTTTCTAGATTTTACCTTTAGAACTTTTGAAGTGTAGAATTGGACCACTAAAGAGAAGAAGAGAGCACGCCTGTCCTGTTCTTGCTTGGTCGGATCTCAAACGAAGAGGAGGAGCACGCCTGGCCTGCCGGGTTAGGGTTTCACGTGAATGAGAGAGAGAGAGAGAGAGATCGATTTTGATTTTAGGGTTTATGTGTGGCGATTTTTTATCACACGGATTTTAGAGCTCGTGCTGATAACGTGTTGTGAATAAGAGGTTTATGGAAAAGACTTATTATTACTCTTGGCCAAAGGCCTATATTTATACAAGAGTTACACCGTCATAAGATATGGATAAACCTAAGCCCAATAGGAATAGGAAACCAAGTACAAGAGAGAAAAGGAAAGAAGGCTAGCCGCCAATGAGGACTGGCCGGATGGGCCTGAACGGGACGGGCCTGTTGCACGGGCCTGTCATGGTCGATCATCACTTGTTCCTTAACAAAATTAACAAAATTAGGAGAGAGATAGACTTAAGATGAAACGGGTTTACAACTTCTCCACAAACACATTTTCCAAATGGAGTGTTCTAACTAGTTAAGCTATTTAAAAGAAAATAAATTTTAATTAAAAGAATAAAGCATATTAATGTTGCTCTTAGTCTTTCACGATGACCATTATAATATACAACAAAGACTAAGAGCAACGCAACAGCCTGTAATCGGCAGGGAAATAATCACCAAGCCCTGGTATTGGCTTGCCCTCAGCCTGCCATTACCTTGCGAACTTGTTATTGCCTTGCCAGTGTTTTTTTTTTTTTCAGACCTGCTAGTGAGACTAGGGATCTAAAGGACCTTCTAAAAGCTTACAAAATATCTTATATAAAAATTATAATTATATTCATATTAAAAGTGTATTTCATTTAAAAATATTATATTTTGGTTATAATTATTAAAATAAAAAGTTAAAGGATGATTTTGTAAATTAAAAGTATACCTCTATTATAGAGGAACATCTTGTATATTATATCATATAGAGTTAAAAATAGCTATGGTTGGAGATGCCCTTAGAATTTCGTAGGTGTACCTAGTTATACACCTTAGTCTTGTCTTGTGGTTGCGGTCCCCTTGCTTTCAGTGGGTGTCATCCTTGCGGAACCCATTTATCACTTTTTATAGAAAATTAGTGATAAAATTTCACACTATAAGATTGGTGACAATTTTGACGTTAAGATCAGCTGTGGTGAGTTTGACAAAGGTGAGTTTGTTGGTGAGAATTTTGACGTTAAGATCAGCTGTGGTGAGTCATCAAATCGTTAAAGAAGATAACCTTTTTAGTGATTGTATCAAGTTAGAATTTTTGTACATTTTAATGGGACCAGATAGTTACTTAGATATATAATACCAAATCATATAGTTTTTTCTTCTCGATCTTTTGAAGAAAAAAGGAGTTACTATATAAAACGCAGAGCATTAATTATTTATTTCATTTATATAATATCAAAATAGTTTTTATATTTAATTTATATTTACTTAATTTTTTATTTAACATTAATTATTTATGAAAAAGTTTCGGGGTATGTGGTATAGTTTTAGCCTTTTAGGTATGTGATCCGCGTGATAAATGTAACAGCCAGTAAGAAGAGACGAAGAAAGCCAAGAGCTCTGGTCCATTGATTTTTTCTAAATCTAGCGGCTGGCACTTCGATCCGTGTTACTAATCTAAACTACAGCAATCCTTGGTTTTGTCTGTCTTAAAATGACATTATATTTGTTATTAGTATATAACTTTACTTCCTTTTTATTCAACCAAACCTCAAATCATTCTCAATTTGGTCGGTTTAAAAATGAATTTGGTTATATCACGCGATAATAAAAATATATTTGGAACACCCTAATCTAAATTACAGCAATAATCAGTTTGTTTGTTTGTTACTTTCTCCTTTAATAACGTGCGTTGTGTTTTTTGCTTAAAATATTATATTGTCACGTTATGCTTTAATAATTGAGAATCTTATCTTCCAACCAAAAACTCCTCTCGTTCAATTTTTTTTTAATAAATGAGACTCATTCTTCCATTAATGTACCACTACCACAAATCTCACATTGAAAAAAAAATTCAGTGGATCCACCATATTTTTTTTTGATATCTAAGCTTACAAAAAGCATTCTGAAATCGAAGATAGATTTATCCTTAACCACTTTAGAGAGCGTCGAAAGAAAATCGAGGAAGACTATCCATCTCGTAGCAAGAGAAGATATTTCACAGGAGATAATGCAGCGGCAAATCATGTCCGTGCTAGAGCCGTGTTGCGAGATTCAAATGTCAATCACGAATTACAATCAGATCTGGTCAAAAACACTTTTGTGCAAAATTCGGAATGTTCCCCCGTTAATGAAATTTTCAAGTGTCTAAACTGAGTCTACTGTACTAATTAAGTTACGTGTGTTTTATTTGTTTTGCGATGTGATTTTATATTTATTTTGTTGTATTTTCGGTTTTTTTTTTGTGATTTACTGTTAGTTAGTAATGATTATCTGTATTTTTGTTTTTAAAATTAAAAGAAAATAAAAAAATCCACAAAATTAGGAGAGAGACAGATTTGTGAGAAACGGGTGTTTCACGAAGATATTGGCAAGTTCGGACTTCACTCACGTACCACAACGGGTCCCACAAAATACGGCTTGGATAAAGAAATGCTGCTATAGGCTGAATAAACTAAAAAAGAAGAAGATGCAATTGTATGTTATATTTGTACTGATAAGAATACAACTGAAAAATTAAGTTTTGTATATATATATTTGTTATCTTTAAATACTTTCTAAATCATATTTTAGTTATCAAGATTAAATTTGATTATTTATAAAATTTAATTATTTATTAGCTATCTCCTACTATTATTGTTAAAGGTTCAAATATAAATCTAACCCTAAATTCAAATTCAAATAACACAATCAAATACATTTAAAATGATTTAAGGTTCAAATACTATCTCCTACTATTATTGTTAACTTTTAAATTGATTTTGGGGATGAATTCAGATTCAGAGAACTTATCATAAATCCGATTTTTATAACTCACTCATTACTCTTACGAAATTCAATTAGTAATGTTATTAAAGAAGTAGAAACTATTCTTATATTTGATTTAAGAATGACTTATGATCCTCTTTAGTGTAGAATTTGTTGAATTCAGTGAACTTATCATAAATCCGATTTTTATAACTCACTCATTACTCTTAAGAGATTCAATTAGATTGAAACTATACAGGAAAAATATAAAATTTCATGAGCCTCTTTAGTGTAAAATTTGTTGAATTCAGTGAACTTATCATAAATCAGATTTTTATAACTCACTCATTACTCTTAAGAGATTCAATTAGATTGAAACTATACAGGAAAAATACAAAATTTCCACCCCCTGCAACTCTTCATCTATCCTTATATCTGATGTACTCCTAGAAATTAGCATAAAACGAAGTGCATAATAAATACTGAAATCCTTGAATGAAAGAGGAATAATTTATTATCAGAAAGTCGGAATTACATAAGTAAATATGCAAGAAAAAGATACTTTATGAAGATTGCATCCACGTCAAGGAAATGAAGATTAAATTTGGTATATGTGTGTTGTGTTATTATAGTATGTAATTTATATTATTTTGTTATATAATATACTAAGGGTATACTAATTTTATGTATTTGTTAGCTTTGTTATACCTAAGTTTACTCAGTTATATAATGCAAGGCAACAGCCGGTTATTGGCAGAGGATTTAATATCAGCGTTTCTTATATTCACACATAGATTTGAGAAAGTAAAGGGGCGTCGGATCCACATGAAGATTGATGTACGCGTTTCTTCGTTCTTTCACTCGCTAGGAAGTTACAATCATAATGGACACATGTAGAACAAGTGTTGTTACACGTTACGACATTTTATTCCCTTTATAACCGAGAGAATAGACATATTTACTTCGGGTTTATCCGGTTCGGTTTATATAGTTTCTGAACCAAATCGAACCTATCACAACCTGAATTCTAGCTTTGTGTACGGTAAATATGGATGAGAAAGGTTATTACTAAATACTGGAATTTAATTTTAAACATAGTTGATGCTCTTTTATTAATTTGGAAACAAAAATACATTAAACAAACTTCACATAAATTTAAGCAAACCATTAACCTTCAATTCGGTCGGTTTAAGTATGAAATTATTATACTTAAACCGATTCAAATCATAATACCATGTGCAAATTGAGGAATTGAAATGACAACTTTTCGTCTTCACGGGACCTGTATCGATTTAATTTCATCTTTATAAGTAACTTTCCATCTTTGTAGGTTTTTTTTCATCAGTTGTTCGTCTCTTTTGAGAAAAGTTCCCATCTTTAAGTAGGTTTTTTTTAACGATGCCTACATCTTCTTCATCTTCCGGAGACCATTTATTTGTCCGGCCCTCCTCTTCGGACGCTTCTTTAGACACTTCAGCGGATTCTCCATCACATGCTCTCAATCCTACACCTTCTGACGCCGTTTCTGAACGATCCTCCGCTACATCAGTGGGTCGTGTTGCGAACGTAATCTATTCAGGCCCTGATAGTTGTCCGGCGGCACCACCTGTTGGATACATGGCGATTTTCCATGCGTGCTGCAGCATCGGTTTCCGTCAGAACCTTTCCTGGATAATGGTGGAGTTGTGCGGATTGTTCTGCATTGCCCCAAGCCAACTGAATCTCCGTTCCTGGGGAGTTACACATGCCCTTCAGGTCCTTTCAGACCTGTCTGCTGTAGAAATAACTGGTAGCATGGTCGCTACTGCCTTCTGTACTCGAGAAAATTGGAGAAGGGTCTCGTCGTTTCGAGTTGTCACCACGTCCTTTTTGTAGGTCCCCTGTGGAACTTCCGTAGTGGCTCGATAACACACCAATTTCCGGCGAATATTTTTTCGCTATTCACCTCGCCCAAGACCCAACGGGTTGCGTCTCTCCTGGTCGCCTTCAGGTACAATTTTATTGTTCAACGTCAGTCTATTCCATGATGTTTGATGTTCAATTGATTTTCCATTTGTAGGTGAGTCGCCGGAGGATCCACCTGAGTGGATTGCTTTCCCTGAAGATCTGTTTAATCTAGCCAGTAACCTCTGTGATCCTACGTTTCTGCTGCATCCCGACATCACCCAGATGACCTCATTGGCGTCTACTGGCGAACTTCTTTTCATCCCAGAACGTAATTGATATTTGTTTTTGTTTCAGTTTTTGTTGTTAACATCTATTACATCTTTTAACAACCACTTTATTAATGTAGATTCGATGGATGCCTTGATCGCCGCTCACCTCCATTTTGATTCCCTTTCTCTAGATTCATCTCGATCGGTTGAAAGACCTCCATCCCAGCTTTGCCCAGATGCATCATCTTCTCATTCTCCAACAGATTCGGCTGAAAATCCTCCCAGTTCCAAACGGCCCCGTCGCTAGAATTTGTCATCAGTTGCACTTAGCTTTCTTTTTGAAACTTTTGATGTGTGTTACTGAATCACACCTGCTTTGGTAGGAAAAACCGTAATTTAGATCATGTTCCGCTTGTAGGAAAATCCTCCCAGTTCCAAACGGCCCCGTCGCTAGAATTTGTCATCAGTTGCACTTAGCTTTCTTTTTGAAACTTTTGATGTGCGTTACTGAATCACACCTGCTTTGGTAGGAAAAACCGTAATTTAGATCGTGTTCCGCTTGTATTTTGTAACTCATAATAGTACATATATTTGATTATCAAATTATCATATATAGTGTTTAATATTATAATGCTAATAAGTTTAAGTTGTAATTTAAATCTAAGATTACAACAGTTGCGAAAACGCAATCTATATAAATTCATCAAAAGAAATGGCAAGGCAATGATATATCTGCAAGGGAACCGCCAGTTTAAAAAAGCACAATCGTGATAGAAAGGGTTTCGAAGTGTGAAGTTAGTTATAGTAAACCGTTCCAAACCATTGTACATGTAAGTGGATGATTCATGTATAAAGTTCAATATTATAATGCAACTAAAATTTATGTTAAATTTAATCTAAGTTGCAATATTCACCAAAACACTATCGATATAAATACATTATACTATCCTCTTTTGCAGAGAAAACCATAGACCTTTAAATTTGAGGTTGCTTTCCGTGGCTGACGCAGACAACATAGGGAAACGATATGGCAAGGCAATGATATTTAAGCAAGGCAACTGCCAGCCAAAAAAATCACTGTTCTCACTGGCAGGGTTTCTTCTAATTGTCTTATCGTAGAGAAGTCTTTTCGACAATACTATACAGCTGGTTTGCACTCCTTCGGCAGACGTAATCATTCCGTAAGGACAGCTACTCCCCCAATGAAGCAACCCTGTAGCATCCCCAATCCTGAATAGAATTGTCGGAACGGACCATGGTTCGAGGAAAGCGAGCTGCTGATCAATCTGATCATAAGGCAAGCGTTCCATGGTCTAAACAAGGTTAAGTACATCAAGAATTAACCATATGGGGATGTGAAACAAGTTAAAGGAGCTAGTCGAGTAAAACAGTAGCTGGACGACAAGTATGGATAGCTCGATCAAGCTAAACAAAGCTCAGTCAAGCTCACTCCAGCTCGGTCCAAACTATGTCAGCTCCACTAGCTGAGCTACTAGCTCACTCAGCTGGGTCAGCTGGGAGCCAGCTCATCTCAGCTAGACCGAGTGTTCGGGTCTTGGGTCGATGGTCCGGGTCCGGGCCGGTGGCGGGCCGGTTGGTCCGGCCATGTGGCCTATGAGCCATTGGGCTCTTGTGGGCAAGTCATGGGCTTGGTAATCAAGCCTGGGCTTGTGTTGGACGTGCCTAGATGGGTCTGGAACCTTCTATGGCGAATGGATACAATCTGGTCCGTTGGTTATAATCAATGGCCAAGATCTGTCCCAAATGGATGCAAGAAAAGGATGTGTCCCTTGCAGGTGGCTCTTGGTTTCTTATATAAAGGGGACCACGACCATGGCTCAAATCATTCAGTCATTTCTCATTTCCAGAGAGAAAAACCGTGAGAGAAAGAGAGAAAGAAAGAGAGAGAGAGTTTCCGGTCAAGAGCAAGGCCGTTTGTGGTGGTCTGCGGTGGTTTCCGGTGAGTCTGATCGTTTGGGAATTAACTCCGGTCAAGCATGACTAGACCAGGCAAGGAGAAGGACGTGGAGCAACCTGAGATTGTCTCCAAGGTACGTGGTGAACCCTAGTCCCTTCGGTTCTAGACGGGCGGCCCTAGCGGTCTAGTCTAAGTTCGGTTGGTTCGATGGTTCCATCCTCTTCTCTTATTCTGTTTCTGATCATTCTTCTTCTCTTTCCACACGATGTGGTATGATGGTTAAGACCAAAGGCGTGGCCTAAGGCTTAGTCAAATCATAACCAAACCACAAACCAGACCAGGGGTCGGTTATGTGGCCAGTCCGAATCGTTCCAGCAATGGGCGGTTGGTCTGAACGGGTGGGAATGTCCCTAAGTGTACGAATTGCCAAGAGGCATGAATCACCAAGGGTTGTGAGTTACCAAAGGGGTGCAAGTGACCAAAAGGTACTAGTTGCCAAGGGTTGCAAGTGCCAAAGGGTACGAATAACCAAAAGGTACCAGTTGCCAAGGGTTGCAAGTGCCAAAGGGTACGAGTAACCAAAAGGTACCAGATGCCAAGGGTTGCAAGTATCAAAGGGTACGAGGACCAAAAGGTGTGATCGACCCAAAGGGTGCATGTTCCAAACGGATGATCATTGGATGCAGGTTCTGTCCGATCCATATGGTTCAGTCCATGACTCTATAAGTCAGGACATAAGCACGGTTCGTCTAAGTCGGGGCATGAGTCGCAAGGCCAATCGGTTGGTAAGCCTACCGGATGGGCTTGGGCCATACTTGGGCTGTGTGTATCCAGGCCTGGGCCGGATCAGGTAAGGAAGTCCATTGGGCCAATGGGCCGGACTTCAAAAGTGGCCGATTGAACCTAGACCTTGTCCGGACGGACGAATTGGTCTCAAGGCGAGACGGTTCTGTTTATGTTTCTGTTATTTCTCTGGACTGTCTATCTATTCTAAGTCATGTGGGGTGGTTGGTTGATTGACTTGGGATATGGTGGACAGTGTTGGATTATTTATGTGTTTGTCTTATCTGAGGTTTATCATAGTTCTAGGAGCCAAGCCAAGCATTGTAGAATCTAACCGTTCTGTCTTCGGTGTGATTAATGCTTATCTGGTTATGGTTTCAGGAACTAAGGATGGTGGTGGTCAAACCCAGGAGCCGTGAGGACTCCATCAGTGAGAGGCTGTGCAGCGTGTGGCTAGATAATATTAGGGAGGAGCTTGTTATTGTTTATGAGACTGTTAACAAGTTATGTATTGGATCACATGTTTCTAAGTAATACAATTGAACTACATTATTATTCCGCTGTGCTATCTGGTTAATTGTTTATGAACCTCATATCTGAATATGACTTAGTAAATAAAAGACTTAAAAAGAATCAAATTCGCAAAGAAAAATATAAAGTAAGGCCGCGGGTCCAGTCGGCTCGAGAGGCCAGGAACGGGTCTTACAAGTTGGTATCAGAGCGGAGTTGATTCTAGGATAGTCGGGTTATGGTAGTCTACACACACGCGCAGCCAGCTGATTAGGTCTCACGGTGAGGTTATTGATTGCTTAGCCTAGGGATTGTTTTGTTTTATTTCTGGTTAGTTTTTGTGTACTAACATGTCTGGAATCCTTAGGTTGGAAAAAGCAAGAGTAAGAAGTCCCGAAAGAGTAAGGAACCGGCTGAGCATTCTGGCCAAGTGGTGGCCGATGATGTCAACCTGACCGGGTTACCAACCGATCCGGTTGTAGCTAACACTGGTGCAGGATTACCTGAGGATCCAGCCAACCTTACTGGGGGACAAGGCGATGGTACGAACAGGGAGCATGAAAAGGAGCAGGAAGAGGAGGCAGAATCCTCAAATGCTAACCGTCATGTTGACCCGCGTACGGGAGCGGTCGATGGTACAACAAACCAGGCCGCAGGACCATCCATGAAGGATGTGTTGGAAGCCATGAAGCTTATTGGCAATCAGATGGTTGCTATGACTCAGATGGTCACCCCTCTGGTGAACTCATCTGTGGGTCAAGCTACACCTAAGGCTACGGCTACGCCCATAGCAAATGGTGTGATTCAGGATGCAGCCGAGGTGATCGAGATTGATCCACCTGTAAGGGCTGAGAGAAAGATGGACTACCTGAAATTGTTGGAACACATATCCCGTTTGGGTACCCGACATTTCTCAGGTAGTACCGATCCCATAGTGGCAGACGAGTGGAGGAGTAGGCTGGTCCGAAACTTCAGTTCTACTCGTTGCCCCGAGAATTACAAGAGAGACATTGCGATCCACTTCCTGGAAGGGGATGCGCATAATTGGTGGTTGGCTGTAGATAAGCGCACCAATGGAAGTCTCCAGAGTTTTGCGGAATTTGAAGTGGAATTCAACCGCAAATACTTTCCTGCAGAGGCATGGGACCGTCTGGAAGCCAAGTTCCTAGACCTGGTCCAAGGCCGCAGGACTGTACGGGAGTACGAAGAGGAGTTCAATCGGCTCAGACGGTTTGTTGGAAGGGAGCTTGAGGACGAGGCAGTCCAGGTTCGTAGGTTCATCCGAGGCTTAAGGCCTGAACTGAAAACCCACTGCTCGATCCGCACCTTCAGCACCGTGTCTGAGTTAGTCGAACGGATGGCTCTTTTGGAGTCTAACTTGGCTGAGGAAGCTAAGCTTAAGACTCGGTTGCAGTCTGCCCCGTCCGGTAAGACAAACGACCGGAAGAGGAAATGGGACCAGGTGGACGGAGGTAAAGCCTCTGGTGACCGACCTGCGTGCCCTAAGTGTGGAAAACACCATCCAGGTGAATGCTGGAAAGCCATGGGGGCCTGTGTGCGTTGTGGCAGCATGGATCATTCAATCCGGGACTGCACTCGACCAGGTCGAACTCAGGGCCAATCAGGTGGAAGCGGCTCTCCTACTTGTTTCCATTGCGGCAAGAGTGGACATTACGTGAAGGATTGTCCCAAGCTGCAAGGAGGACAAGGGAAGGGACGTGGTGACACAGGCAAGCCGACCCAGAGCAGGCCGACCACTACACCGAGGGTGTACGAGCTGTCTCGGGACGACGGTGCTTCTGGATCGTTTGAATCGATCACTGGTAATTTCTGAACTTATCTTTTTAAATACAAGTAGAAATGCTTGGTCTGGAACCTAGAATGGCTAGGGGATTCTGATGTGGGTCTCTTTTAGGGACCCTCATGATTGGTGGTGTGGAAACACACGTGCTTTTCGACACAGGGGCTACACATAGTTTTGTGAGTCCAGATCTGGTCGGAAAGGGTCTGTTTTGTCTGGAATCTGGGGATAATTCGAGACTAGTGAGGGCAGCCGGAGGGCAAGTTATGCACTCACTAGGGCTCATAAAGAATATCCCAGTGACGATCCAGGAGAGAAATCTGCCTGTAGATCTGATCGTTCTGCGCCTACAGAATCACGAAGTGTTCCTAGGCATGGACTGGTTTGGAAAGTATCGGGCCACTCTCGATTGTCACAAGGGTTGTGTGCAATTGGAGGGATGGGGTCGACCGATCCAGTACCAAAGTCCGAATCTGAGTCCGACTCACCAGAAAGTAGTGGTATCAGCAGTCCGTGCAGAACGGATGCTAAGACAGGGTTGTGAAGCCCTTCTGGCCACAATCACCACTACGGAGCGCGGTAATTCTGTTGATCCGAGTGATCTGTCTGTTCTGTCTGATCCAAGGGATCGGTCTGTTCTGTCTGATCCAAGGGATCTGTCTGTTCTGTCTGATCCAAGGGATCTGTCTGTTCTGTCTGATCCAAGGGATCTGTCTGTTCTGTCTGATCCAATGGATCTGTCTGTTCTGTCTGAGGACTCGTTGGTGTCTGAGTTCCCGGATGTGTTCTGTTCGCTACAGGGTGTCCCCCCTGATAGGTCGGATCCATTCACGATCGAACTGGAACCAGGGACAGCTCCGCTGTCCAAGAGTCCGTATCGAATGGCTCCAGCCGAGATGGCTGAGCTAAAGAAGCAATTGGAAGAATTGCTTGACAAGGGGTTCTTACGTCCGAGTAGTTCTCCTTGGGGTGCACCAGTTCTCTTTGTGAAAAAGAAGGATGGTAGCATGCGTCTGTGTATCGACTATCGTGGGTTGAACAGGGTTACTGTGAAGAACAAGTACCCGTTGCCCAGGATAGACGAGTTGTTGGATCAACTCAAAGGAACTAAGTGGTTTTCTAAGATCGATTTGGCCTCGGGGTATCATCAGATTCCCATAGAGCCAAACGATATTAAGAAGATAGCATTTAGGACCAGGTACGGCCACTACGAGTTTGTGGTTATGCCTTTCGGTCTGACCAATGCACCTGCTGCATTCATGAAAATGATGAACAGCGTGTTCCGAGATTTCTTGGACGAATCAGTTATTATCTTCATAGATGATATACTAATTTACTCCAAGGATGAGGAATCTCATCGGAAACATCTGAGGGCTGTGCTGGAATGGTTACGAGAACACAAGTTTTATGCTAAACTCAGCAAGTGCAGTTTTTGGCAAAAGAGCATTGGGTTCCTCGGTCATATCGTGTCCGACCAGGGCGTCTCAGTGGATCCAGAGAAGATCAGGGCAATCAAGGATTGGCCCCGACCACGCAATGCCTCAGAAGTTAGGAGCTTCTTAGGGCTGGCAGGTTACTACAGGAAGTTTGTGAAAGGATTCGCAAGCTTGGCTCAGCCTATGACCAGGTTGACCGGAAAAGACGTTAAGTTCACATGGTCCGAGGAGTGTGAGAGATGTTTCTCCGCACTTAAAGACATGCTGACTAGCGCACCTATCCTGGTTCTTCCGGAAGCTGATCAACCTTATGTGGTCTACACGGACGCGTCCATAACTGGACTTGGTTGCGTGTTAACTCAACATGGGAAGGTCATCGCTTATGCGTCAAGGCAGCTGAAGAAACATGAGGGAAACTACCCCACCCATGATCTCGAAATGGCTGCGGTAGTATTCGCCTTAAAGATTTGGCGTTCATATTTGTATGGAGCCAAGGTTCAGATACTTACAGACCATAAAAGTCTTAAGTATATATTCACCCAGCCTGAGCTAAATCTAAGGCAAAGGAGGTGGATGGAATTTGTAGCTGACTACGATCTCGACATTGCCTATCATCCGGGCAAGGCCAACCTAGTGGCTGACGCCTTGAGCCGGAGGCGTGCAGATGTAGCAGTTGGAATGGAGACGGACGGCCAGGAAGGTTTGGTCCGTACTCTAGAGTTGTATGCTACGACCCAAGAGAGTGAACCGCTCGGGCTAGAGGCGGTAAACCAAGCCGACCTGCTTACTCGAATTCGGATAGCTCAGGGTCAAGATGAGAACTTGAAAACAGTTGCTCAGAATGATAGGACGGAGTATCAAACCGCAAAGGAAGGTACTATCCTAGTCAATGGACGGATCAGCGTTCCTAATGATAAGAACCTAAAGGAGGAGATTTTGAGAGAAGCTCATAAGTCTAGATTCTCGATTCATCCTGGTGCAACCAAGATGTATCAGAACCTCAAAAGGTATTATCATTGGATCCATATGAAAGTTGATGTGGCAGAATAGGTGGCCAAGTGTCCAACATGCCAGCTCATCAAAGCTGAACATCAAGTTCCTAGTGGGCTATTACAGAGCTTGCCTATTCCGGAGTGGAAGTGGGATCACATTGCAATGGACTTTGTAACTGGTTTTCCCACAACCAGGAATAAGAAAGATGCGGTTTGGGTGGTTGTGGATCGCCTCACCAAATCAGCACACTTTCTGTCCATCAAGAAAACGGATGGGGTCGAATCAATTGTAAGGATATACATTGATGAGATCGTCCGGCTTCATGGTGTGCCGGCCAGCATTGTATCAGATAGGGATCCAAGGTTTACTTCTAGATTCTGGAGAGCTTTTCAAAAGGATCTAGGAACAAGGGTAACCATGAGTACCGCCTATCACCCACAGACAGATGGACAGTCGGAACGGACGATCCGGACGCTAGAAGATATGTTGTGAGCATGTGTCTTAGACTGGGGTGACTCCTGGGAGAGACATCTACCCTTGGTAGAATTTGCTTACAACAATAGCTTCCACAGGAGCATTGGCATGTCGCCATATGAAGCTCTATATGGGCGTCCCTGTAGGACACCCTTGTGCTAGACCCAAGTGGGGGAGCGCAGCATGATTGGTCCTGAGATTGTCGAGGAGACAACCGAAAAGATCAAGCTAGTAAGGGATAAGATGAGAGAAGCCCAGGATCGCCAAAAGAACTATGCAGATAAACGTAGAAAGGATCTCGAGTTTGAAGTAGGTGACTTGGTTTATCTCAAAATGATTACCTTCAAGGGAAGGGTAAGAATTTCCGGAAGAAGGAAATTAGATCCAAGGTACTTGGGTCCGTTTAAGATAATAGAAAGAGTGGGTATGGTGGCTTACAAGCTAGACTTGGCTGCCAAGATGGATGCATACCATAATGTGTTCCATGTCTCCCAACTCAAGAAATGTCTAGCGGACCAAGACATTGTTCTTCCTGTTATTCCTGATAATCTAGGAAAGAATCTAACCTTGGAAACGAGGCCGGTTCGAGTAGTAGATAGGATGGAAAAAGCAACAAGGAAGAAGACAGTTCAGATGATCAAGGTCGTCTGGGACTGCAATGGAAAGGATATCATCACTTGGGAAACTGAAGCTAGGATGAAAGCTGAGTACCCAGAGTGGTTTGAACAGTTTGTTCCAGCAGAAACAAATGATTCGGATTCGAGGACGAATCCATTCCAAGTGGGGGAGACTTGTAGCATCCCCAATCCTGAATAGGATTGTCGGAACGGACCATGGTTCGAGGAAAGCGAGCTGCTGATCAATCTGATCATAAGGCAAGCGTTCCATGGTCTAAACAAGGTTAAGTACATCAAGACTTAACCATATGGGGATGTGAAACAAGTTAAAGGAGCTAGTCGAGTAAAACAGTAGCTGGACGACAAGTATGGATAGCTCGATCAAGCTAAACAAAGCTCAGTCAAGCTCTCTCCAGCTCGGTCCAAACTATGTCAGCTCCACTAGCTGAGCTACTAGCTCACTCAGCTGGGTCAGCTGGGAGCCAGCTCATCTCAGCTAGACCGAGTGTTCGGGTCTCGGGTCGATGGTCCGGGTCCGGGCCGGTGGCGGGCCGGTTGGTCCGGCCATGTGGCCTATGAGCCATTGGGCTCTTGTGGGCAAGTCATGGGCTTGGTAATCAGGCCTGGGCTTGTGTTGGACGTGCCTAGATGGGTCTGGAACCTTCTATGGCGAATGGATACAATCTGGTCCGTTGGTTATAATCAATGGCCAAGATCTGTCCCAAATGGATGCAAGGAAAGGATGTGTCCCTTGCAGATGGCTCTTGGTTTCTTATATAAAGGGGACCACGACCATGGCTCAAATCATTCAGTCATTTCTCATTTCCAGAGAGAAAAACCGTGAGAGAAAGAGAGAAAGAAAGAGAGAGAGTTTCCGATCAAGAGCAAGGCCGTTTGTGGTGGTCTGCGGTGGTTTCCGGCGAGTCTGATCGTTTGGGAATTAACTCCGGTCAAGCATGACTAGACCAGGCAAGGAGAAGGACGTGGAGCAACCTGAGATTGTCTCCAAGGTACGTGGTGAACCCTAGTCCCTTCGGTTCTAGACGGGCGGCCCTAGCGGTCTAGTCTAAGTTCGGTTGGTTCGATGGTTCCATCCTCTTCTCTTATTCTGTTTCTGATCATTCTTCTTCTCTTTCCACACGATGTGGTATGATGGTTAAGACCAAAGGCGTGGCCTAAGGCTTAGTCAAATCATAACCAAACCACAAACCAGACCAGGGGTCGGTTATGTGGCCAGTCCGAATCGTTCCAGCAATGGGCGGTTGGTCTGAACGGGTGGGAATGTCCCAAAGGGTACGAATTGCCAAGAGGCATGAATCACCAAGGGTTGTGAGTTACCAAAGGGGTGCAAGTGACCAAAAGGTACTAGTTGCCAAGTGTTGCAAGTGCCAAAGGGTACGAATAACCAAAAGATACCAGTTGCCAAGGGTTGCAAGTGCCAAAAGGTACCAGATGCCAAGGGATGCAAGTATCAAAGGGTACGAGGACCAAAAGGTGTGATCGACCCAAAGGGTGCATGTTCCAAACGGATGACCATTGGATGCAGGTTCTGTCCGATCCATGTGGTTCAGTCCATGACTCTATAAGTCAGGACATAAGCACGGTTCGTCTAAGTCGGGGCATGAGTCGCAAGGCCAATCGGTTGGTAAGCCTACCGGATGGGCTTGGACCATACTTGGGCTGTGTGTATCCAGGCCTGGGCCGGATCAGGTAAGGAAGTCCATTGGGCCAATGGGCCGGACTTCAAAAGTGGCCGATTGAACCTAGACCTTGTCCGGACGGACGAATTGGTCTCAAGGCGAGATGGTTCTGTTTATGTTTCTGTTATTTCTCTGGACTGTCTATCTATTCTAAGTCATGTGGGGTGGTTGGTTGATTGACTTGGGATATGGTGGACAGTGTTGGATTATTTATGTGTTTGTCTTATCTGAGGTTTATCATAGTTCTAGGAGCCTAGCCAAGCATTGTAGAATCTACCCGTTCTGTCTTCGGTGTGATTAATGCTTATCTGGTTATGGTTTCAGGAACTAAGGATGGTGGTGGTCAAACCCAGGAGCCGTGAGGACTCCATCAGTGAGAGGCTGTGCAGCGTGTGGCTAGATAATATTAGGGAGGAGCTTGTTATTGTTTATGAGACTGTTAACAAGTTATGTATTGGATCACATGTTTCTAAGTAATACAATTGAACTACATTATTATTCCGCTGTGCTATCTGGTTAATTGTTTATGAACCTCATATCTGAATATGACTTAGTAAATAAAAGACTTAAAAGAATCAAATTCGCAAAGAAAAATATAAAGTAAGGCCGCGGGTCCAGTCGGGTCGAGAGGCCAGGAACGGGTCTTACAAGTTGGTATCAAAGCGGAGTTGATTCTAGGATAGTCGGGTTATGGTAGTCTACACACACGCGCAGCCAGCTGATTAGGTCTCACGGTGAGGTTATTGATTGCTTAGCCTAGGGATTGTTTTGTTTTATTTCTGGTTAGTTTTTGTGTACTAACATGTCTGGAATCCTTAGGTTGGAAAAAGCAAGAGTAAGAAGTCCCGAAAGAGTAAGGAACCGGCTGAGCAGTCTGGCCAAGTGGTGGCCGATGATGTCAACCTGACCGGGTTACCAACCGATCCGGTTGTAGCTAACACTGGTGCAGGATTACCTGAGGATCCAGCCAACCTTACTGGGGGACAAGGCGATGGTACGAACAGGGAGCATGAAAAGGAGCAGGAAGAGGAGGCAGAATCCTCAAATGCTAACCGTCATGTTGACCCGCGTACGGGAGCGGTCGATGGTACAACAAACCAGGCCGCAAGACCATCCATGAAGGATGTGTTGGAAGCCATGAAGCTTATGGGCAATCAGATGGTTGCTATGACTCAGATGGTCACCCCTCTGGTGAACTCATCTGTGGGTCAAGCTACACCTAAGGCTACGGCTACGCCCGTAGCAAATGGTGTGATTCAGGATGCAGCCGAGGTGATCGAGATTGATCCACCTGTAAGGGCTGAGAGAAAGATGGACTACCTGAAATTGTTGGAACACATATCCCGTTTGGGTACCCGACATTTCTCAGGTAGTACCGATCCCATAGTGGCAGACGAGTGGAGGAGTAGGCTGGTCCGAAACTTCAGTTCTACTCGTTGCCCCGAGGATTACAAGAGAGACATTGCGATCCACTTCCTGGAAGGGGATGCGCATAATTGGTGGTTGGCTGTAGATAAGCGCACCAATGGAAGTCTCCAGAGTTTTGCGGAATTTGAAGTGGAATTCAACCGCAAATACTTTCCTGCAGAGGCATGGGACCGTCTGGAAGCCAAGTTCCTAGACCTGGTCCAAGGCCGCAGGACCGTACGGGAGTACGAAGAGGAGTTCAATCGGCTCAGACGGTTTGTTGGAAGGGAGCTTGAGGACGAGGCAGTCCAGGTTCGTAGGTTCATCCGAGGCTTAAGGCCTGAACTGAAAACCCACTGCTCGATCCGCACCTTCAGCACCGTGTCTGAGTTAGTCGAACGGATGGCTCTTTTGGAGTCTAACTTGGCTGAGGAAGCTAAGCTTAAGACTCGGTCGCAGTCTGCCCCGTCCGGTAAGACAAACGACCGGAAGAGGAAATGGGACCAGGTGGACGGAGGTAAAGCCTCTGGTGACCGACCTGCGTGCCCTAAGTGTGGAAAACACCATCCAGGTGAATGCTGGAAAGCCATGGGGGCCTGTGTGCGTTGTGGCAGCATGGATCATTCAATCCGGGACTGCACTCGACCAGGTCGAACTCAGGGCCAATCAGGTGGAAGCGGCTCTCCTACTTGTTTCCATTGCGGCAAGAGTGGACATTACGTGAAGGATTGTCCCAAGCTGCAAGGAGGACAAGGGAAGGGACGTGGTGACACAGGCAAGCCGACCCAGAGCAGGCCGACCACTACACCGAGGGTGTACGAGCTGTCTCGGGACAACGGTGCTTCTGGATCGTTTGAATCGATCACTGGTAATTTCTGAACTTATCTTTTTAAATACAAGTAGAAATGCTTGGTCTGGAACCTAGAATGGCTAGGGGATTCTGATGTGGGTATCTTTTAGGGATCCTCATGATTGGTGGTGTGGAAACACACGTGCTTTTCGACACAGGGGCTACACATAGTTTTGTGAGTCCAGATCTGGTCGGAAAGGGTCTGTTCTGTCTGGAATCTGGGGATAATTCAAGACTAGTGGGGGCAGCCGGAGGGCAAGTTATGCACTCACTAGGGCTCATAAAGAATATCCCAGTGACGATCCAGGAGAGAAATCTGCCTGTAGATCTGATCGTTCTGCGCCTACAGAATCACGAAGTGTTCCTAGGCATGGACTGGATGGGAAAGTATCGGGCCACTCTCGATTGTCACAAGGGTTGTGTGCAATTGGAGGGATGGGGTCGACCGATCCAGTACCAAAGTCCGAATCTGAGTCCGACTCACCAGAAAGTAGTGGTATCAGCAGTCCGTGCAGAACGGATGCTAAGACAGGGTTGTGAAGCCCTTCTGGCCACAATCACCACTACGGAGCGCGGTAATTCTGTTGATCCGAGTGATCTGTCTGTTTTGTCTGATCCAAGGGATCGGTCTGTTCTGTCTGAACCAAGGGATCTGTCTGTTCTGTCTGATCCAAGGGATCTGTCTGTTCTGTCTGATCCAAGGGATCTATCTGTTCTGTCTGATCCAATGGATCTGTCTGTTCTGTCTGAGGACTCGTTGGTGTCTGAGTTCCCGGATGTGTTCTGTTCGCTACAGGGTGTCCCCCCTGATAGGTCGGATCCATTCACGATCGAACTGGAACCAGGGACAGCTCCGCTGTCCAAGAGTCCGTATCGAATGGCTCCAGCCGAGATGGCTGAGCTAAAGAAGCAATTGGAAGAATTGCTTGACAAGGGGTTCTTACGTCCGAGTACTTCTCCTTGGGATGCACCAGTCCTCTTTGTGAAAAAGAAGGATGGTAGCATGCGTCTGTGTATCGACTATCGTGGGTTGAACAGGGTTACTGTGAAGAACAAGTACCCGTTGCCCAGGATAGACGAGTTGTTGGATCAACTCAAAGGAACTAAGTGGTTTTCTAAGATCGATTTGGCCTCGGGGTATCATCAGATTCCCATAGAGCCAAACGATATTAAGAAGATAGCATTTAGGACCAGGTACGGCCACTACGAGTTTGTGGTTATGCCTTTCGGTCTGACCAATGCACCTGCTGCATTCATGAAAATGATGAACAGCGTGTTCCGAGATTTCTTGGACGAATCAGTTATTATCTTCATAGATGATATACTAATTTACTCCAAGGATGAGGAATCTCATCGGAAACATCTGAGGGCTGTGCTGGAACGGTTACGAGAACACAAGTTTTATGCTAAACTCAGCAAGTGCTGTTTTTGGCAAAAGAGCATTGGGTTCCTCGGTCATATCGTGTCCGACCAGGGCGTCTCAGTGGATCCAGAGAAGATCAGGGCAATCAAGGATTGGCCCCGACCACGCAATGCCTCAGAAGTTAGGAGCTTCTTAGGGCTGGCAGGTTACTACAGGAAGTTTGTGAAAGGATTCGCAAGCTTGGCTCAGCCTATGACCAGGTTGACCGGAAAAGACGTTAAGTTCACATGGTCCGAGGAGTGTGAGAGATGTTTCTCCGCACTTAAAGACATGCTGACTAGCGCACCTATCCTGGTTCTTCCGGAAGCTGATCAACCTTATGTGGTCTACACGGACGCGTCCATAACTGGACTTGGTTGCGTGTTAACTCAACATGGGAAGGTCATCACTTATGCGTCACGGCAGCTGAAGAAACATGAGGGAAACTACCCCACCCATGATCTCGAAATGGCTGCGGTAGTATTCGCCTTAAAGATTTGGCGTTCATATTTGTATGGAGCCAAGGTTCAGATACTTACAGACCATAAAAGTCTTAAGTATATATTCACCCAGCCTGAGCTAAATCTAAGGCAAAGGAGGTGGATGGAATTTGTAGCTGACTACGATCTCGACATTGCCTATCATCCGGACAAGGCCAACCTAGTGGCTGACGCCTTGAGCCGGAGGCGTGCAGATGTAGCAGTTGGAATGGAGACGGACGGCCAGGAAGGTTCGGTCCGTACTCTAGAGTTGTATGCTACGACCCAAGAGAGTGAACCGCTCGGGCTAGAGGCGGTAAACCAAGCCGACCTGCTTACTCGAATTCGGATAGCTCAGGGTCAAGATGAGAACTTGAAAACAGTTGCTCAGAATGATAGGACGGAGTATCAAACCGCAAAGGACGGTACTATCCTAGTCAATGGACGGATCAGCGTTCCTAATGATAAGAACCTAAAGGAGGAGATTTTGAGAGAAGCTCATAAGTCTAGATTCTCGATTCATCCTGGTGCAACCAAGATGTATCAGAACCTCAAAAGGTATTATCATTGGATCCGTATGAAAGTTGATGTGGCAGAATGGGTGGCCAGTGTCCAACTTGCCAGCTCATCAAAGCTGAACATCAAGTTCCTAGTGGGCTATTACAGAGCTTGCCTATTCCGGAGTGGAAGTGGGATCACATTGCAATGGACTTTGTAACTGGTTTTCCCACAACCAGGAATAAGAAAGATGCGGTTTGGGTGGTTGTGGATCGCCTCACCAAATCAGCACACTTTCTGTCCATCAAGAAAACGGATGGGGTCGAATCAATTGTAAGGATATACATTGATGAGATCATCCGGCTTCATGGTGTGCCGGCCAGCATTGTATCAGATAGGGATCCAAGGTTTACTTCTAGATTCTGGAGAGCTTTTCAAAAGGCTCTAGGAACAAGGGTAACCATGAGTACCGCCTATCACCCACAGACAGATGGACAGTCGGAACGGACGATCCGGACGCTAGAAGATATGTTGTGAGCATGTGTCTTAGACTGGGGTGACTCCTGGGAGAGACATCTACCCTTGGTAGAATTTGCTTACAACAATAGCTTCCACAGGAGCATTGGCATGTCGCCATATGAAGCTCTATATGGGCGTCCCTGTAGGACACCCTTGTGCTGGACCCAAGTGGGGGAGCGCAGCATGATTGGTCCTGAGATTGTCGAGGAGACAACCGAAAAGATCAAGCTAGTAAGGGATAAGATGAGAGAAGCCCAGGATCGCCAAAAGAACTATGCAGATAAACGTAGAAAGGATCTCGAGTTCGAAGTAGGTGACTTGGTTTATCTCAAAATGATTACCTTCAAGGGAAGGGTAAGAATTTCCGGAAGAAGGAAATTAGATCCAAGGTACTTGGGTCCGTTTAAGATAATAGAAAGAGTGGGTATGGTGGCTTACAAGCTAGACTTGGCTGCCAAGATGGATGCATACCATAATGTGTTCCATGTCTCCCAACTCAAGAAATGTCTAGCGGACCAAGACATTGTTCTTCCTGTTATTCCTGATAATCTAGGAAAGAATCTAACCTTGGAAACGAGGCCGGTTCGAGTAGTAGATAGGATGGAAAAAGCAACAAGGAAGAAGACAGTTCAGATGATCAAGGTCGTCTGGGACTGCAATGGAAAGGATATCATCACTTGGGAAACTGAAGCTAGGATGAAAGCTGAGTACCCAGAGTGGTTTGAACAGTTTGTTCCAGCAGAAACAAATGATTCGGATTCGAGGACGAATCCATTCCAAGTGGGGGAGACTTGTAGCATCCCCAATCCTGAATAGGATTGTCGGAACGGACCATGGTTCGAGGAAAGCGAGCTGCTGATCAATCTGATCATAAGGCAAGCGTTCCATGGTCTAAACAAGGTTAAGTACATCAAGACTTAACCATATGGGGATGTGAAACAAGTTAAAGGAGCTAGTCGAGTAAAACAGTAGCTGGACGACAAGTATGGATAGCTCGATCAAGCTAAACAAAGCTCAGTCAAGCTCACTCCAGCTCGGTCCAAACTATGTCAGCTCCACTAGCTGAGCTACTAGCTCACTCAGCTGGGTCAGCTGGGAGCCAGCTCATCTCAGCTAGACCGAGTGTTCGGGTCTCGGGTCGATGGTCCGGGTCCGGGCCGGTGGCGGGCCGGTTGGTCCGGCCATGTGGCCTATGAGCCATTGGGCTCTTGTGGGCAAGTCATGGGCTTGGTAATCAGGCCTGGGCTTGTGTTGGACGTGCCTAGATGGGTCTGGAACCTTCTATGGCGAATGGATACAATCTGGTCCGTTGGTTATAATCAATGGCCAAGATCTGTCCCAATGGATGCAAGGAAAGGATGTGTCCCTTGCAGGTGGCTCTTGGTTTCTTATATAAATGGGACCACGACCATGGCTCAAATCATTCAGTCATTTCTCATTTCCAGAGAGAAAAACCGTGAGAGAAAGAGAGAAAGAAAGAGAGAGAGTTTCCGATCAAGAGCAAGGCCGTTTGTGGTGGTCTGCGGTGGTTTCCGGCGAGTCTGATCGTTTGGGAATTAACTCCGGTCAAGCATGACTAGACCAGGCAAGGAGAAGGACGTGGAGAAACCTGAGATTGTCTCCAAGGTACGTGGTGAACCCTAGTCCCTTCGGTTCTAGACGGGCGGCCCTAGCGGTCTAGTCTAAGTTCGGTTGGTTCGATGGTTCCATCCTCTTCTCTTATTCTGTTTCTGATCATTCTTCTTCTCTTTCCACACGATGTGGTATGATGGTTAAGACCAAAGGCGTGGCCTAAGGCTTAGTCAAATCATAACCAAACCACAAACCAGACCAGGGGTCGGTTATGTGGCCAGTCCGAATCGTTCCAGCAATGGGCGGTTGGTCTGAACGGGTGGGAATGTCCCAAAGGGTACGAATTGCCAAGAGGCATGAATCACCAAGGGTTGTGAGTTACCAAAGGGGTGCAAGTGACCAAAAGGTACTAGTTGCCAAGGGTTGCAAGTGCCAAAGGGTACAAATAACCAAAAGGTACCAGTTGCCAAGGGTTGCAAGTGCCAAAGGGTACGAGTAACCAAAAGGTACCAGTTGCCAAGGGTTGCAAGTATCAAAGGGTACGAGGACCAAAAGGTGTGATCGACCCAAAGGGTGCAGGTTCCAAAAGGATGATCATTGGATGCAGGTTCTGTCCGATCCATATGGTTCAGTCCATGACTCTATAAGTCAGGACATAAGCACGGTTCGTCTAAGTCGGGGCATGAGTCGCAAGGCCAATCGGTTGGTAAGCCTACCGGATGGGCTTGGGCCATACTTTGGCTGTGTGTATCCAGGCCTGGGCCGGATCAGGTAAGGAAGTCCATTGGGCCAATGGGCCGGACTTCAAAAGTGGCCGATTGAACCTAGACCTTGTCCGGACGGACGAATTGGTCTCAAGGCGAGACGTTTCTGTTTATGTTTCTGTTATTTCTCTGGACTGTCTATCTATTCTAAGTCATGTGGGGTGGTTGATTGACTTGGGATATGGTGGACAGTGTTGGATTATTTATGTGTTTGTCTTATCTGAGGTTTATCATAGTTCTAGGAGCCAAGCCAAGCATTGCAGAATCTAACCGTTCTGTCTTCGGTGTGATTAATGCTTATCTGGTTATGGTTTCAGGAACTAAGGATGGTGGTGGTCAAACCCAGGAGCCGTGAGGACTCCATCAGTGAGAGGCTGTGCAGCGTGTGGCTAGATAATATTAGGGAGGAGCTTGTTATTGTTTATGAGACTGTTAACAAGTTATGTATTGGATCACATGTTTCTAAGTAATACAATTGAACTACATTATTATTCCGCTGTGCTATCTGGTTAATTGTTTATGAACCTCATATCTGAATATGACTTAGTAAATAAAAGACTTAAAAAGAATCAAATTCGCAAAGAAAAATATAAAGTAAGGCCGCGGGTCCAGTCGGGTCGAGAGGCCAGGAACGGGTCTTACAAACCCACTTTTCATAAATTAATCATCTCTATCCTGTTTTTATATAAAAACTTCACTATTTTTAAGTTCCAATATCTGATGTCTCCAACCCATTAATAAGAAGAAATAAGAATATATCTAATACCTTCTCTCGTCAAGTCAAGATTTGAAAGTTTTATAATTTATCATTGTGGGAACCAAAATTCACACCGTCGATTTTAATGAGTAAATACGGAGGAAAACCGAGTGAACCCGATCTTCCCTGAAGATATGAATTCCTTGTGTAACCACTTTAGAACGATAAGAAGATAGACAGCAAGATGAAAATAAATGGTCGCTCAGAGGCGTTTTATTAATTGAATAGTATGAGTACAAGATTTCTCCGAGAGGAGTAGAGATATACAAACTATCGGAACAATAGAACAAGAGGCGGCCAAAACATCCTAAGCCTTACCGTGCTAGTCTAACCACCTAAGTCCTACGTTCTCTAAGCTACCAGGAGTTGTCTAAGTTTAAATTCTCGGGGTCCCTCTCTCTTCTGCTCCAGCCCTCCTTATATAGTCGCTTTAGGTCGGTGGCCCGTTTAACCTTTCGCCTTTGGGCCCAAGTTTATCTTCTTTTGGGAATATTCCATTTTCCGTCAATCTTCATAGTTATCCTCGAGTCTTTCAAGTTTATCTTCGGAAACTTAGCATTTATCCTACTTTCACGAGTTAGGATAAACCGTCATAGCTCCTATTGGGCTTGGATCTTCAAAATCGTAGATTGGCCTTCAGACACGTTCAGGTCCTTGCGGGCCGTTTCTAGGCCTTTCGAGCTTTCTACAATTTTCTCGGTCTTAGTCTTAAAACTTCGGAAATAACTCCGAACGAGACAAAACGAGAAGTATAGGGTCCAAAAGCCGGATAATGCAACTATACAGAGGACGCAAGAGTCGAAATGAGTCGGACTGACCGGGATCGGATCGTCCTTGCCCGCGGACGAGACGACCTCGACACGGATTGTCCTCTCCCGTGGGAGAGAAAACCTCGGTGCGGGTCGTCCTCGCCCGTTGGCGAGGTGACCTCGGCACGGTTTGTCCTCGCCCGTGGGCAAGGCGGCCTCGGCACAGTTCGTCCTTGCCCGTGGGCGAGGTGACCTCGGTGCAGGACGTCCTCGCCTGTGGGCGAGGCGACCTCGGTGCGGGCCGTCCTCGCCCGTGGGCGAGGCGACCTCGGTGCGGGCCGTCCTCGCCCGTGGGCGAGGCGACCTCGGTGCGGTCCGTCCTTGCCCGTGGGCGAGGCGGCCACAGCACGGGTCATCCTTGTCCATGGTCGAGGCGGCCTCGGCACGGTTCGTCCTCGCCCATGGGCGAGGTGGCCTTGGCACGGACCGTCCTCGCCCGTGGGCGAGGCGACCTCGGTGCGGGCCGTCCTCGCCCGTGGGCGAGGTGGCTTTGGCACTGATCGTCCTCGCCTAGGGCGAGGCGGATTGGTCTGGATAGCCTGGCATTCGGGTCTCGGTCCGTCTTCTTTTCGTACCAATCTTTCTGGAGACCCTCGTCCATGGATACTTGTATTCTTCCGATCTTTCTCTTGGGAAGTATTTCGTGAAGAATTCAGAGAGATGATAATCTTAGCCGTTGATTTCGAGATAACCGTTTTCCACCCCAACAGTGAGCCCTCCAGCCTGCAAGACTCGGAGACGATTTTGCGGGCGAGTGAAGGGTTTTTAATCGAAATTTTCGGTTAAGAGTATGTTTTCTCGTAGATTATCTTTGGAGATTATTTTATTGCGGAAATCCACGTCACCCATCATATCCTTATAAGTAGTAGCCTCTCATTCTTCATTCTCTACACATCTCATTCCCTCAATTTTTTTTCTCTTTTACTTAAGCAAGAATGTCTTCCCCCCAAAACGAGAAGAAAGATTCCGACGTCGAGATGGGTGAGGCTAACCCGGTCCTGCCAGTCCCGGCCGCTCATGAAGCCACCCCGTCCTTTGTTGCCGGATTCCTGTCTTTCAAAGAGAGGTTATTGTGGCGTAGTGTTGACAAGGAAGCGAATAGGACCCAGGTCGAAGCGTCGGTTATCCCTTCTTTGTCCGCACTGTCGTCCTCGGCCGACGGGAACAAGTCTTCGGGCGATGCTACATCTCTCGCAGGAACGGACATGGCACCCGTGCAAGTGCCGGAGGTCCCAGCTCGGCCTTCGGGTTCTTCTCCTACACCAGTCCTCGTTCTTAAGGAAGAACAAGCGACGGAGTCGATGCCTTCACCTTCGGACAGGAAAGAGATCGTCCTAGGGCTTCCCGCGCCCAGTGCTGCTCCTCTGTCAAAAGGTCGCAAAAGGAGTGGTCCCGCGACTGAAGCTGCCAAGAAGAGAAGGTGCACCAAAGGTGCGGAAGGATAGCCTTCGGGACTTTTGCCGCAACACCGCGCTAAGGTTTGCTTCGAGGATTACATATATGTATTTTGACGCAGGATACTTTCCTCTAAGATTATTCTGACTTTTATCTCGTGCGCAGTTTGTGTCGCTGATTGACAGGATGATTAGCGACTGCGGCTCAGAGATAGACCGTCTGACAAAGGACCTGGCGGAATCGCGGGAGGCACTGAAACGAGTCGAGGCCATGCTGAAATCTGCTGAGGACGCTCATGCTGCTGAGACTTCGCAGTTGGAGACTCGGGTTAGCGATCTCGAGCGGGACTCGGAAAGTCGGCAAGCGCTTTATTTAAGATGAAGAAAGAGAGGAGATCCAAGGCTTCCGAAGTCCGTCGTCTGCAGCGCGAAATCCAGAGGCAGGAGGAACCGAGGACCCATGAGTCAGCGAGGACTGTTGTCCCGCGGGACAAGTTCTGTGCCCGTTTAACGAGGATGGCCGTTTTGTTTGATTCGTTCATGACGGTCCGTAAGAAGGATTTGGCCCTTGCGGGTGTCGAGGGAAGTTTGAACGAGATCCAGCTGCTCAGAGGCGAAGCGGCTCCAACTTTGGACTCCGAAGAGGCTAGACTGCTTTCCTGTAAGGAGGAGTTGATCGCCTCTGAAGGAGACTTCGATTCGATCCTCTCTCAGCTGAAGGCCGAGTGCACGCTTACGGCCGAGGAGGGCGAGGAGGGCGAGGATGGTACGGCCGAGAGACGTGACGGTGAAGCGGCTGAGGGAGGCGATGGCAATGCGATCCCAAGTTCTGAGGAGGTTGAGGATGAAGGCGGTGCTCTGAGGGGTGCCTAGGGTAACAATCCTTTCGGGGATTTTTTATTTGTGTTTTTGATCCGGCCTGTTTATGAGGCCTTGATTTGTATGTCTTGGGACTGGCCGTTGGTGGCTTTGAATCCCTGCCCCCCTTTTTAGGGATTTTGTATGAACTTTCGAGAGAACTTCTGTTTCTTGAAGTTAGAGGGATAGGATATGAGTTGACGTCTCATTCCTATGTCTCGGATGATCACCATATCTGTCGCTTGTCCAAGATGAGAGTTCCCGAAGTCCTTTGGTTCGCGGGGTCTCATAAACGTGCAAATATAAATGAAGAGACAAATTTTGGGATCTCGTATCGGGGTGTCGATGCTATGTCTTTGAGATGTCAAGATCCAGCGTGACTGGGTTTAGGGCAAGACCTAGGTTTAATCTCGGACTAAGGCTATGCGATGACAAGTCGGCTTTCGTTTTGCCTGTTTGCGATTTCAACCTGATTCGTACCGATATAAAGTCCGCAAATTGTTATCGGCTTATACGACTTGTCTTGGCACGAACCGAGCTACTTCCAAAGGCCGTTTAGAGGTGCTGACCAAAACTTTCGAGGGCGGCTTCTGTCTGTTTAGGACGTTAGGGTTCGTTTGTTGTGATCAGCAACAAAGAAAATATGCTATTTTTAAAGGCATTTTACCGTTAAAGGTGTACTAGTTTTGTTTTGGAATCAAGAACATCGCTTCTATAAATGTCGGGAAAATCGTAACTTCTAGCGTTTAGCGACGTCTCGCCGAGCCGAAAGTTGATTTTTCCTATTGTGCCGCTTTTGTTCGCGGGCTTTCTCCGAAGGATGCTTCTTTTTCGAGCATTCGGGGTTCGTTGATTTTAGTGTGGTAACTAACTGTTTTTTGTTTTAGGCGTTCTGGGCGAGTTCTGGACTGCCATTTTGGCCGTTCGGTGAATAGCGGGGCTGGCGACCATGAGGTCTTGTTCTTCCACGAAAAAGTATCAAAACGGTCGAGTTTTTGAAAGTGGTGGGAGTATACGAGTATACGTACCCACTCTCCCCCTTTTTTTTTAAGATGGGGGGATAGCTGAACTCGTTTGACGAGCTGCATACGTACCCCTTTTTTTTGGGGATCAAGCCATCTCGTAGTTCTCAGATTCCACGTCGCGATTAGTGGTAGTATTTCTTAAGATGCATCGCGTTTCAGGTTCTTTGGATCTTGACGTCCTGCATGTTTGCGATTTGGTATGATCCTCGTCGGACTACCTTTATGACCTTGTACGGTCCTTCCCAGTTTGCCCCCAGTTTTCCTGCGTTACGCTCGGCAGTGTTTTGGATGACTTTGCGCAAAAACAGATCGCCTTCCTTGAACCTCCGGTGGCGGACGTTTGAGTTGTAGTATTTCGCGGCAGCATGCTGGTAATTTTGGATTCGTATGAGTGCTTGGTCTCGTCGCTGGTTAATGAGATCGAGTTCGTCCAGCAGCATCGTGTTGTTGAGATCTTCTCGTTCGGAGAGGAATCTTCTCCGTACTCTGGGAAATTCTACTTCCGCGGGGATCATGCATTCTGTCTCGTAAACGAGGGCGAAGGGGGTTTCCCCCGTAGCCCGTCTCGGGATCGTACGATGTGACCAAAGAACTCCCTCGAGCTCCTCTGCCCATCGCCCCTTTTTGGCTTCTAAGTGCTTTTTTAACCCGTCGAGGACGGTCTTGTTGATGGTCTCCGCCTGGCCGTTACACTGTGGATATCGGGGAGTTGACTTGGTCAGTCGTATCTTCCACTTCTCGCTGAATGCTTTGAAACGGGTAGAGATGAACTGAGATCCGTTGTCTGTTACGATTTCGTAAGTTACCCCGTGTAAGGTGATGATGTTTTTCCATACGAAGTTCTCGACTTGTACGTCTTTGATACTTGCGTAGAAATCTGCCTCTATCCACTTTGAGAAGAAATCCGTGAGAACCAGGAGGAAGCGTTTCTGCTTTGAGTAATGCAACGGTCCAACGATATCCATGGACCACCGCATAAAGGGATACGGAGATGAGATGGACGAGAGAACTTCTGCGGGTTGATGGATTGTCGGCGCGTGCCTTTGGCATTTTTCGCACTTCCGTGCGAACTCCTCGCAGTCTTTGATCATAGTTGGCCAGTAATAACTGTGGCATTTTATTTTGACGGCGAGAGATCTTCTACCGGAATGGTTCCCGCACGATGCGGAATGGACCTCCTCCATTACTCTTCTCGCTTTTTTTCCTTCGGCGCAGGTCATGAGTGGGCCGGTGAATCTCCATTTATAGATTTCTCCCTCTACCGTTACGTATCGTGCACGGGCCGCCCATTTCTCGGCGGGTAGTGTTCCATCGACTATATAAGCTCGGATCGGCTCTAGCCATGGGCTGTCACAGCCGTATTCCGACTGATCCACGTTTTCTTCTGGTGGATCTTCGATTTCCTACGCATCCACGATTTGTGCTCTAATCAGATTGGCGATCACTGGTGGTCCGATGCTTGGATGTTCAATGAATTCGACGGGGATTACCCGTTTCAGTCCAGAATCCGAACTTGACGCGAGTGCGGCCAAGGCATCTGCCTGAGTATTTTCCGAGCGAGGAATTATAGTGAGGGCAAAATGGTCGAAATCTCGGGACAGGTCCTGGACGAGTTTTAGATATGCGTCCATTCTTTCGTCCCTCGCTTCGTATTCTCCGCTGTACTGATTCGCAACTAACTGAGAGTCACAGTAAGCGTGAACGTTGCAAATCTTCAGCCTGTGGGCTAGTCGTAACCCCGCAACAAGCGCTTCATATTCAGCCTCGTTGTTTGACACATGGAATTCTAACCGAGATGATTGTTCCAAGATTTTGCCGGTTGGTGACGTGAGCCGGATTCCAATTCCGGATTGTTTGGACGATGATCCGTCGACGTGAAGGACCCGAGTTGAATCTGGTTCCGTGTTTGTCATATCCCCCATGGGAAACTCTACCAAGAAATCCGCTAGTACTTGAGATTTTGCGCAGGTTCTTGGGCGGTACTCCACGTCGTACTCGCTTAGTTCGATTGCCCATTTCGCGAGTCGTCCTGACTGACTCGGACTGTGAAAGATCGTTTGCAGGGGGAAGGTGGTGAGGATCACTATGTTATGAGAGTGGAAGTATGGCCTTAGTTTTCTAGCTGATGTTACAACTGCGAATGCTAGTTTCTCCATCAGGGGATACCGGGTCTCAGCATCCAGCAACGTTTTGCTTATGTAGAAGATCGGTTTTTGTTCACCGCGTTCTTCTCTGATCAAAATGCCGCTTACCCCTGTTGCGGAGACCGCTACGTACAGGAATAAGGGTTCTCCCTCTATTGGTTTCGCGAGGACGGGAGGAGTGGCCAGGTAACGCTTTAGCTGTTGGAAAGCTTTTTTGCATTCCTCCGATCATTCGAATTTCTTGATCCCTTTCAACGTGTCGTAGAAAGGAAGGCACTTGTTCGTTGAGCGTGAGATAAAACGGTTCAAGGCTGCGACTCTTCCGGTTAGCCTTTGGACTTCCCGTTTGTCTTTGGCGAGACCATTTCTATCAATGCGTTTATCTGTTTGGGGTTAGCCTCGATCCCGCGACACATGACTAGGTAACCGAGAAATTCTCCCGATGCTACGGCGAACCTACATTTTGCCGGGTTCAATTTCATGTTGTGTAAGTTCAACCTTGCGAAGCACTCTTCCAAGTGGGATACGTGATAGTGTTCGTCAAGGGATTTTACGAGCATGTCATCGATGTATACTTCCATAGTTTTTCCAAGTTGCTCGGAGAACATTCGATTGACAAGTCGCTGGTAAGTAGCGACCACGTTCTTGAGACCGAAAGGCATTACTTTGTAGCAATACGTTCCGCGGTCGGTGATGAATGCGGTCTTCTCGCGACCGTCGGGGTTCATCATGATTTGATTGTACCCGGAGAAGGCGTCCATAAACGATAAGAGTTTGTTTCCTGCTGTTGCTTCGACCAGTGGGTCGATGTGCGGAAGCGGAAAGTAATCTTTTGGACAGGCCTTGATGAGATCGGTGAAGAGACGCACACTCGCCATTTGCCTTTTTTCTTTTTGACCACGACGGGATTGTCGAGCCAGTCCGGGTATCTGACTTCTGTTATTGACCCTACTTTGAGAAGTTTCTCGACTTCTTCTTTTACCGCGGTGCCACGCTCTGTTCCTAGCTTCCGTCTTTTTTGCTTGACGGGGTTGTAGGTTGGGTCAATGTTGAGCTCATGGCACGTTATGCCGATGTTGATCCCTGGCATACCCTCCGCGGCCCAAGCGAACGTGCCGAGGTTCTTTTTAAGACAGGCTATGAGCTCTGTTCTCAAAGGTACGTGGAGGTTGGCTCCGATCTCGATGCATCATTCCGGAAAGGATTCGTCGAGGCAGACCGAGATTACCGGTTCGCAAGTTGGTTCGCGCTTTCCTTTTAGAGCTTCGACCCTCTGCGACCGCCAGAAGACTTCCGAGTCTTGTTCTAGGGCGCCCTTATCGGGAGTCAGCTTTCTTTTCTTATTGTGGGAAGCTTTGATCGCCGAGTTCTTTCTGTTCAGCTCAGCAGTGAAACATACTTGCGCCATCCTGCGGTCTCCTTGTATTGTTTCGACTCCATGAGAGGTTGGAAACTTAAGGCACAGATGGAATGTCGAGCGGATCAATGATTGCATTGTACGATGTTGGGCGGTCGACGGAGTACCAATGATTGCATTGTACGATGTTGGGCGGTCGACGACTAAGAATTCCACGATTTTGACGACGCTCCCTGCTTTAACCATGAGGTTGATCGAGCCGAGGGTCATAGTAGCATCTCCCGCGAGTCCGAATATCAGACTGGGTTCTTCCGTGACGGCGCACAGGTCGATCTCCATTCTCTCGGGGGTGCTTTTATAGATAATATTGGCCGAGCATCCGGTGTCGACCAATACTCTCGCTATGTCGATGTCCTGGATTGTCAGCTCGATGACAAAGAGATCGTTATGAGGTTTGGCCTGGTCGGCCGTTGCTCGGTCCTTGATAGAGACGACATCACTAGCTGCTGGAGCGGACATCCTGTATCTTTTATCGTATAGTGATTTTTGAGTTAGAGAATTCGTCCCCCCTCCTTATAGCGCCAAACTGTGGGAACCGAAATTCACACCATCCATTTTAATGAGTAAAAACGGAGGAAAACTGAGTGAACCCGATCTTCCCTGAAGATCCGAATTCTCCGCGTAACCAATTTTGAACGATAAGAAGATAGACAGCAAGATGAAAATAAATGGTCGCTCAGAGGCGTTTTATTAATTGAATAGTATGAGTACATGATTTCTCCGAGAGGTGTAGAGATATACAAACTATCGGAACAATAGAACAAGAGGCGGCCAAAACGTCCTAAGCCTTACCGTGCTAGTCTAACCACCTAAGTCCTACGTTCGCTAAGCTAGCAGAAGTTCTCTAAGTCTAAATTCTTGGGGTCCCTCTCTCTTCTGCTCCAGCCCTCCTTATATAGTCGCTTTAGGTCGGTGGCCCGTTTAACCTTTCGCCTTTGGGCCCAAGTTTATCTCCTTTTGGGAATATTCCATTTTCCGTCGATCTCCATAGTTATCCTCGAGTCTTTCACGTTTATCTTCGGAAACTTAACATTTATCCTACTTTCGTGAGTTAGGATAAACCGTCATAGCTCCTATTGGGCTTGGATCTTCAAAATCGTAGATTGGCCTTCAGACACGTTCAGGTCCTTGCGGGCCGTTTCTAGGCCTTCCGAGTTTTTCTACGATTTTCTCGGTCTTAGTCTTAAAACTTCGGAAATAACTCTGAACGAGACAAAACGAGAAGTACAGGGTCCAAAGTCTGGATAACGCAACTATACGGAGGATGCAGGATTCGAAACGAGTCGGACTGACCAGGATCGGATCATCCTTGCCCGCGTACGAGACGACCTCGGCACGGATCGTCCTCGCCCGTGGGCGAGACGACCTCGGTACGGATCATCCTCGCCCGTGGGCAAGACGACCTTGGTGCGGGTCTTCCTTGCCCGTGGGCGAGACGACCTCGGCATGGTTCGTCGTCGCCCGTGGGCGAGGCGGCCTCGGCATGGTTCATCCTCGCTCGTGGGTGAGGTGGCCTCGGCATGGGCCGTCCTTGCCCGTGGGCGAGGCGACCTTGGTGCGGGCCGTCCTCGCCCATGGGCGAGGCGACCTTGGTGCGGGCCGTCCTCGCCCGTGGGCGAGACGACCTCGGTGCGGGCTCTCCTTGCCCGTGGGCGAGGCGACCTCGGTGCGGTCCGTCCTCGCCCGTGGGCGAGGCGGCCACGGCACGGGTCGTCCTCGCCCGTGGGCGAGGCGGCCACGGCACGGGTCGTCCTCGCCCGTGGGCGAGGCGGCCTCGACACGGTACGTCTTCGCCCATGGGCGAGGGGCCTTGGCATGGACCGTCCTCGCCCGTGGGCGAGGTGGCCTTGGCATGGACTGTCCTCGCCCGTGGGAAAGGCGACCTCGGTGCGGGCCATCCTCGCCCGTGGGCGAGGCGGCTTTGGCACGGATCGTCCTCGCCTAGGGCGAGGCGGTTTGGTCTGGATAGCCTGGCATTCGGGTCTTGGTCCGTCTTCTTTTCGTACCAATCTTTCCGGAGACCCTCGTCCATGGATACTTGTATTCTTCCAATATTTCTCTCGAGAAGTATTTCGTGAAGAATTCAGAAAGATTATAATCTTAGCCGTTGATTTTGAGATAACTGTTTTCGACCCCAACAATTATCATATATAAAGTTACACGAAAAGCATTAATAAAAGGTTCTTGAATTATGTAAAATTTTGAATTTAAATGTCTATTAATTGCAGATTTGGAATTTAATTCATTATAAAATTTCACTTTATTCAAAACGAAGCAGAAAATATTTATTATTTTTAAATGAGGTTAATGTTCTTAAAATGAATATTCTCATATTTTTCAATGTAAATATCAAATTAGATGCCAAGAATAGTCAAAATTTTGAAGTTTATTGGATAATATTAAAATATATAATTCATTTCCGCTAATGCTAAAAATAAATAAAACTTAAGGACAAATTTATAAACCAGGAAAAGAAAAACCATGATCATAAATAAAAGTTTATGGTGCAATTGTTCGAATCAATGTAAAAAGGAAATGTTTGGGGTTTGGAAGATTTGATACTCTCGGGCTAGTTTCATGCAACAATTTCGCTTTTTTAGACTTTGACTTTAAGACTTCTAGCGGTTGAAATTTATATCCATATTAATTCTTATAGTTTTCATCTCGTCAAATTTATGATGTTAATAATATAAAATTTAAATTGTGCAAATTTGATTTTAAATTGCATTTTATTATTGTTTTTTAAAACTATTGATGTTGTATGATTTTAAGTAAGATATAACCTTAACTTTGTAGTGGTAAACTGTTTACTGTTAAGATAGCTGATTGTTCTAGCTTTGGGAGTCGTGAACTATAACGAAAAAGAAAATGGCAAGGCAATAAGTTCCATCTGCAAGGGAATAGCAGGCTAATAACGTTAATCAACTATTTAAGCACAGTATTATTATTTATATGAGGTTCATAGTTGGGAAAAGTATTTTCTTCACAGTATTATTGTTAGAAACCCTTATTGTTAACCATCATGACAACTTATAAATCTTTGTCGACGCTGAACCCCAGTCAAGAAAACACTCAACTGATTCGAGTTAAGCTACTACGAAGATGGAAAATCAAATTATCATCTCCTCGATTGTACAACTTAAAGTTGATTTTGGTAGATTCTGAGGTGATGTGTTACTTAATATTTAGTTTCTGCTACATATTGTTGTTTTTATAGAATATTTTGCTAGCATGTACAAATTTTTTTCTCGATTTTTTGTACAACGTCTGTTTCAGGAGAAAAAAATTCAAGCAACTATTCATCATGAATGTGTCTTATACTTTGACGATGATTTACGAGATCACATTTGGTATTCTATCAAAGATTTTAGGATAAATACAAATGTTGGTAGAACCAAGACAACCAACAACATCTTTAAACTCAAATTCACTATATCAACCATAGTTAAGCCCATCCCTTCTGTATCATCTTTGTTGTACTTCTATCCTTCCAGTTTCGTTGATACTATCCATAGGAGGCTTGACTTCCAAATTGCTGTTGGTAAGTTATAGTAGTTCGTGGTTATATAAGTTACATTTCAGTTTATTAATTAAAACGTTATTATTTTGTGTATGTTTAATGACAATATTTATTTCAGATGTTATCGGCTTGGTAGTTAGTTGTGCACCAATCCAATTTATTTTCAATGAAGAATCAAAGATCAACGACCTTGCATTTCTGAGTTTCAAAATAGAAGATGATGGGTATGTTATGTATTGTCATAATATGTTTGTTATACATATGGAACGTATAATCGAATGCCAAGCAGTAGGTGACACCACAGTTCAATTTGAGAAAAATCGTGTTCGTTGTCAACAATCTGGAGATCCAGAAATTTGCTTAATACGATTTTGGCATATTAATCAGTTCCCAGATGGTATTATTTTGTTCATCTTCATTCGGTTAATTGCAGAATGCATTTGATATGTATTTACCTCCAAGTTTAGTTTTTCTTACAGGTATGCATGCATACAACCAGGTACTGTGGAACCCTGATGTACCTGAAGTTAACGAGCATTGAACAAGGTATGTTACGCATATATTCCTATCAAGAAAGCATGTTATTTCTTATTTGGTTATAACTTTAAACGCAGGTTCTTCTTCGCACTTGAATCGGATGAACACTCATCAGGATAGAGTGATGGTGGTGTTGGAAACTAAAGTATCGTCACGATAATGTTGAATCTATATTTATTGAAACCCCTTTTTATTTAAGTTACATTGAACAATTAAGTTAATGTTTTTTATTCGATGGTTGGACAATTTAGTTAATGATTTTGTTCAAGCAATGTTGAACAATTACGTTAATGTTTTTAATTAAGTTAATGCTTTTTAAAAAAAATTAAGTTAATGCTTATAACATTAGCATCTCCAATGGTTTGCTACATTTTTTTGCTTCAAAAGTTCACTTTATTCAAAATGAAGCAAAAAATGAAGCACATCTTCTCCAATGGTTTGCTTCATTTTTTTTTGTAAAAGAAATATTCCAAGTATATTCCATGTACACTTTACCATTAATTATTAATAACATCTTATACTTTTAATATTTAGTATTTGTACCCAATTGTTTTGTTTGAACAATAATCTGACATAATTACTATTTAATATAAATTAAACATTATTAAATAAGAAATTTATTATATAACATAAATAAACAAACACAAAACACTATATTTTATAAAAAAAAACATCTTATATAATTTTTTTTGAAGATGGGCTTTTTTATTTATAAACTAATCTTAACTTTTATCTTTTGTTATTTTGTACTTAAACAAATTAGAAATGTTAATGTCATCCAATTAATTTTAAAGTTTATATTATTATTTTTATCTAACTGAATGTTAATAACGAAGAACATGAAATTATTAGTGTATTTCACACTACAAACTAGTGAAGTTCTTCTCTTCACCTTTGCCAACAAAAACCATCGCCATACTCAAGGACAAAATAAGCACCAAAAGAGTCTTGTTTATCACTTTGAACTTCTTAACTTCTCTTTTCTGACATACTAACTCATCGTTCATCTCATGAATCACACTCTTGAGCTCTTCAAAAACATCTTTCACATTGCTCAGTTCGGTTTCAAGGTTACCAACTCTAGGTAACACATCTACGACTTCTTCGTATACTGCATTTTCAACCCATTTGAACAAGTGATCCTATGAACAAGAACACACATTGTGACATGATGTAATAAGTTAATAATCAATTATTAAGCTCAGCATACCTCTTTAAAACTCGTACAACGAAAGAAGGGACGACCAGGATTCTCCTGCGTCTTTGATATCAAAACCAGAGCATCACGTCCACAGATACACTTTGTTGGAAATCCACGGATCTCATCTTCCTCAGACATAGAATAATACTTTGTTGCACGACTCTCACCTTCCTCAGACATAGAATAAGACTTTCTAGCAATGTTCAAGACAACAACGAACATTAAGAACCACAAAGTAGACAAAAAATCAAGAGTCATTGAGAGATTACTTGTCGTCGGAGTTAGCACTACAGCTTGTCTTCATCAGGGATGAGAGGATTAAGAGATTAGAGAATTATAAAATCTAGGGTTTTTTTGGGGGGCTCTGGGTTCGACGTGAAAGAGATGATGTTTTAATTAATGTTCAAAACGACGTAATTTCAGCAATGCTTAATCAGTTTTTAAAACGACATTGTTTCCAGTGTTAACAGGCATTTACGTCTTTAACAGTTGACTAATCCGAGTATCTAAATTTGGCCACTATTTACAAATTGAGGTTCTTTTTGGCCGTTTTCTCCTTTATTTAATTATGATACTAAATGTAAAAGACCAAAACCGTAAGAAAGTTGAGTTATTTACGAGTTGTACCTGGTTGTACCGGACTTCAATCCGACCAAATTCTAATGGGGACCCAAATTAAACTTAAACCGTAATTAATTCTTTAAACCGAAGGAAACCCAGACCGATTCCACCCAGTCCTAATTTATTTATTGTTACTTATCCTAATGTCATTAAAAAAACAAATTGTAGATATAAATGGGTCATAAATAAATGAGCTTATTTAACGTTACATCTGTAAAAACCAAACACATAAATAAATGAGCTTATTTAACGTTAATTTCCTATTTTTAGCTTGTGATCAAGAGAAAAGAGCCTTGTTTTAAGCTTGTATAAAGAGATAAGAACTTTGTTACGATACGAAAGGTGAAAAGCTGTTTATATTACAAACAAAAGGAGGAAAGTTGTTTACATTACAAACAAAAGGAGGTATTTAACAAACAAAGAGATGAATCACCAAGGCCTAGTGATCATCGGCTTGAAATCACGGTAAAAAAGACCTAATTCTTTGATCCAAAAGCATAGGTCACACAAATTTTTACCCTTACTGTCCTCGATGTGCCGAAGATCCCAATCTCGTTCCACCAATGGAGTACATTTGCAATTATAGAACAAGGGTATTACCTTTGACATGAACTCATACTTCTTCGTCAGAAACACATCGGTGTGAGACCTACCACAACCCCAGTATATAGATCTAACATTCTTGTCGATTCTTTCAACAGATTCCCTAGTGAAACTAGATAAATGCTCCTCATTGTTCCAAAACACCTTGTGTGTCATAGCATAGGTGTTCAAAGCCCGCTCGAATCCTGCATCTGCTGCTCTCTTAATCAAACCAAGTCCTTCATCTTGGAGGTCGAACATGTAGAACACCTGTACACCCTTTAAGAAAAGTATACTCGGGTTTCCATTAGCGTAGCAAGCTTGCATCACCCCGTCAGACATCTGTAAGTGGGAAGGGAAGGTAAAGACATCTAAAGCTGCGTAAACTCCGGCCCGGTCTGTTAGTTCCTTCATAGACTTGCATGTTGCTCCCAATCGATAAAGATCTGCAACGGAGTTAGCGCCCACACGCTCGGCCACTGAGGCTTGGATTTCTTCAGGTAGGGTGGTAACAGGGAATTGTTCCATTATCTATGTTTTGTTTCAAGTTTTAAAGATTCGGAGAGATAGAGAGAGAGGGGGTGATTGCATTAGGTAGTTGAGTTGACTGCAGATAGAAGGAGCATTAAGAGAGTTAGACTATAAGGGACACAATCTGTCTTTGGTTTATCTAAAAGGACACATACTCTCTTTGAAACTACGTTTGTTTTTAGTTACAATAAATAATAAGTGTTAAAACGAAAAAATAGATATATGGGTAAAAGTCAAACTTTTTGGGATGTTGGATCTATTTACATGGATAAGATCTACCGGCTGCAAATATGCTTACCTTTTATAATGTAAATAGTGCAATCTAGAGAGATACAAAGGTGGCGAGAGTAGTGTGATGTCATGTGTGGTTTTGGTTTCTAAACAAAAAGTATATGAACAAAATCTAACTGTATAATATAAAAAATAAATATAAACATTTTAGTTGGAGGTTATCTTGGTAAATTTGCTATGCAAAAGTGTGCTACAGATTCAATGTGTCTCCCAACGTTGTGTCTCTCAACGTAAATTGTTAGTAAGTGAACAGCCTGTTAATGGCAATGGAAAAGCAACTATAGCTGGTTGAACCACTGCAGAAAATCATGTATGAAAACTCATAACAATATCCGAATTAATAAAGGTCTCTTTTAGATTATTGTTTTCATAGTGCTGCTACCAGATAAAATAACATAAAAACTAGATCGTTTCATAACATTTATGAAAGGCCTTTTAACCACACATGTTTTGGATCACATCATCCGACGGTTTTCTCTTCCGAGTAGCTTCACCATTCGCAGTGGATGCCAAAGCCACCTCTTCTGCTTCCTGTATTACGCTTAGTATTACCTAGGGCTACTTGATATCGTAAATATTTGGAGACACTCTAGTATTACAAAGTGTTACCTGCTCAACCAACGATGGTTCTACATCCCTTGTTGATGCACTCTTTCCTTTCGCTTCCTTCACAAAAGCTTCCACCTCTTTTAGTCTTTTATCCACCTCATCAACCTTGTCAATGATAACCTTAATTCCCTTGTCGACGGAATTCTTCAACCCTTCTTCAATCAAAGTTCAAAGCGAAATACAATCTTCCTCGTCTTTATTCATCACCCCTTCTCGGGCTGGCTCTTCTAGAAAATCAACGTTTAACCCCTCTTGCCTAGCAGCCACATCTTGATTGTACAAATCTTCAAACCATATTGACTTATGACCCGTGACGAGACGCTGTGTCCAATCGTCAACAATAACATCACTGTGGGAACCGAAATTCACACCGTCAATTTTAATGAATAAGATTGCGGAGGAAAGCCAAGTTAACCCGACTTTCCTTGAAGGTCCGGATTCTCTGCGACAGCCAACGACAAGTGACCGAATAAATGCGGAAAAAGATTTGTTAAGATTTGAGACTGGACCTTAAGAAAGGCTGCCTACGTACCCCTTTCGAGGATCAAGTCGGACGTAGTTCAGTTTAGAAAGAATTGAACAAGAGATCGAACCGTCTGGGCGGGTTCGATCTAGTATGAGTGTTTGTCATAGAAACAGGCATGTGGAAGATAATGCCTAGGGTTTCTATGTGCGGAGCTTTGAAGTAAAAGAATTGTCCGATCCTTCCGAGAGGAGCGAAGATTTGCGAGCAGGAGGCGGCCAGACGTTCTAGGGCCTGGTTCGTCTAGTACGAGCGTTGGTCATAGAAACGGGCATGTCGAAGATCATGCCTAGGGTTTCTGTGTGCGGATCTCTGAGTAAAAGTATAGTTAGATCCTTCCGAGAGGAACAGGGGTCTTGCGGAGAAGATAAAACTAGAACAAGAGGCGGCCAGACGTTCTAAGTCCTGCCTCGCTGGCCTAACCGCCTAAGTTCTAAGTTCTCTAAGCTAGCAGGAGTTCTCTAAGTCTAGATTCTAGGATTTCCGGATCCCCTTCTCTTCTGCTCTTGCTCTCCTTATATACTCACTCCTAGGTCGGTTTGCCTTAGGATGATGGACCTCGCCTTTGGGCCCAAGTTTATCTTTTCAGGAAATATTCCGTTTTCGTCGATCTTCGTAATTATCCTCGAGTTTTCGGTGACTTGATGTTTATCCGATGTTCGGGAAATCGGATAAACCGTCATAGCCTGATTTGGCTTGAATTCTTAAAATCGTAAGTAAGTCCGTGGACTCGTCTTAAGTCGTTGAACGTTTTATACGATTTCTCGGAAAGACTGTCTTTCTCGTAAAATAAACCGTATAGCCTAAAGGATCAATGTTCAAGTTAATCGACCTTGTTTTATGCGATATCTTCTCCGAGAAATCCAATACTTCAAGTTTTTGTCGTAAAACATCGAGGACGATTCCAATCGACTCGAAGGATGTTTATTCCGTAGCCGTGATCATCCCAAACTCACGATGATTGATCCAAACAAGTCAAGATGGGATCAGACCGAACACGATGGGACCGAGACCAGGATGAGGGCCGTCGACCGGCGCCAGGCCGGGGTGCCGCCGGCGCCAGGCCGGCCCGCGTGACGGGTGCCGCCGGCGCCAGGCCGGCCCGCGCGACGGGTGCCGCCGGTGCCAGGTCGGGTGCCGCCGGCGCCAGGCCGGCCCGCGTCACGGGTGCCGCCGGCACCAGGTCGGGTGCCGCCGGCGCCAGGCCAGCCCGCGTGATGGGTGCCGCCGGCGCCAGGTCGGGTGCCGCCGGCGCCAGGCCGGCCCCTGTCACGGGTGCCTCCGGCGCCAGGCCGGGGTGCCGCCGGCGCCAGGCCGGCCCGCATGGTGCGTGCCGCCGGCGCCAGGCCGGCCCGCATGGTGCGTGCCGCCGGCGCCAGGCTGAAGATCTCGGCGAGGGCTTCGATTTGATATCTTGATCGTTTTCTGGTTCCTCACGGTTTGAGAGAACGACCTCTTCGAAGTTTCGAGGCAGATTCTTTTGTGTTTAGGGTTTTTGTGGTGATCGAATCTTGAAGTCCTTGGGCGAGTGGACCGATCTTTCCGGGGACTCTCGTCCGCGCACGCCTGTAGTCTTCCGATCTCACAGAGAGTGGATATTCTAATTTGAGAAAATCTCGTATAACTTCTTTTCAAATTATCCGAGACTTTTTGTTTCAAGAAATACTTTCTAGAGACTTTCAGTCATTGATTCCATCGTGACCGATTTTGACACCAACAGTTGGCCCCCCAGCTCGTTAGAACCTTCGTGATGTTCTTGCGAGCGATAAGACATGTCAGGTAAAATAGGCGGAATTAATGGTTGAAAGGCTCCGTTGAAAGTGGTAAGATTGGGGCTGCGTCTTTCGAAGGCTGCCTACGTACCCTTGTTGTAGGGATTAAGCCTTCCGTAGTTCGTTATGGAGTTTAAGACCCTTGTGATCTGTTTTCCGGCGAGACTTATATGGTCTGGTTATGTGTCATGAGAGACTTTCGAGCATGATGCTGTTGATGTATTTGTTTTTCGATTATTTATGAACTTCAGTTTTTTCGAAGTATGAGAAAGAGGGTTTGAGTTGTCGTCTCAGCCCTATGAAGTTAAGGGAAGTGAATGAATTCTTGGAAAAATAGGGAGCCATTCCTAGTTCCCTGATGATCACCGAACCTATTGTTTGCATAAAACGAGATTTTCCGCGGTTTACCGATTTACGTGGAAAGTTCGTGAAACGAATAGGCTTAAGTGAAGAGACAAATTTTTGGATCTCGTATACCATACTATGTCTGTGAGATGTCAAGATCCAGCGTGGCTGGGTTTAGGGCAAGACCTAAGTTTACTCTCGGACTGAGGCTTTGCGATGACAAATCGGCTTTCGTTTTGCCTGTTTGCGATTTTAACCTGACTCGTACCGTTTAAAATCCGCGAATTGTTGTCGGCTTATATGATTTGTCTGGGCGTGAGTCGAGCTAATTCCTTTACGAAGAGCTAAACCAAAATTTGGATTTCTTGTATAGCGCGCTATGTTTATCCTTGTCGGATGCAAGAGAGCCAACCCCTTGAAGGGCGGCTATTTGTCTGTTTAGGACGTTAGGGTTCGTTTGTTGTGATCAGCAACAACGAAATGATGCCAGTTTAGAGGCATGTTACCGTTTAGAGGTGTGTTTGTATGTTTTGAGTTCTAGAGACGAGGATTTCGTCTGGAACGTTTTGAGGAAAAGAATGTCCTTCGAGCGTTAGCGACGTCTCGCAGTACTGAAGGTCGAGTTTCCCTTGTGCCGCATTTCGTGGTTGAAATGTTCGCGGGCTTTGGAGATGTTTTGCGAATGTTCGCAGCCAGAAACTGTTGTTTCGGTTTAGACGCAGGACCAAGAGGTCGCCTAAGTTCGACCCAGGGAGAAGCGTCTACATTCACAGTGCTTTGTGAAGTGTTGGCCTTCCGGGATTTGTTTGTATATATTAAGGATGACTCGTATAACTCTTGGAGCCCTGTCACGAGTGTTTCTTTTCATGCCGTGTTTACGGGGCGTATAGAACTTAATCGATTGACGATGAGTTTAAATCTTCCGTTAACCATATGGTTGTTAGGACTGAGTTTTGGTACGGAGAGTTTATCGTATGATTTCCGATTCTGGGTTATGCAACAAATTGCTTGCGTAATAGTCACTTGGCGTTCTATGAACAAATCGTGGATTGTTGTTTTTAGCCGTTAAGTGATTGGAGCGGTGGTCGCTCAGTAGCTTTGGATTGGCATGGAGGCTAGATTCAGCCGTATCGCCAAGGAAGTTGTTTGGTAAACGATCAGACTATGACCCTTATTAAGGTCATGTTAGTTTACGATTGTCCTTAATGGGGATGCCGAATTCAGGTCCGGGCTTTACGGAAGGGCGTAGTTGGCCGAGGGCCAAATAGCGTTTGCCGAGATAGACATGCCAAGCATATCGGAGTTTTCTGAGTTATGGCTGATGGCTTTTAGAAACGATCTTCCATTTTAGGTCTTAGTTATACGATGAATGGCTCGTATAAATTCTTTTTTTGTTGCATGAAAATCGTTTCATTTTATCCGGGGGGAAAAAGTTTAAGGGATCGACGCAGGACATGTGCGGGTTCGCCTGCGTGATTATTTCCTGCTCGGACGTAACCGCGGGGGGTGAAAGCAGGAGCCAGAAACCTTGTGGAGCAAAAACTGTCTATGACAGTTACTCGTTGGACCCATTATGTTTATTTTACGAAAGTTGCTTTGTATGAATTGACTCGACCATACAAAGGATTTTTCGTAAAAGTGATGTAAGAGGGGGTTTTTGTAAAGGTAACTGGAGAGTTTTTCTCACAAATTACTTGCGATATTTGCGACCACGGATTATGTTTTTCTCATTCACTTTTGCGTACTGCGAAGTCGCTTTGCATGAGACCGATCATGTTTTTTCCATAGGCTGTTTTGTTTAAAATATTCTTGTTATAGGAAAGTACTGGATGACCGGTTTCATGGGGATAGAAAATCGCAGATTGTCAAAGTAGCGATGTTTCTGCGGATTGCACGAGAGATGTTTCCGCTATGATTTCGGCCTTTGGATGAAAGCTGCTTCGAATTACTCATCGAGTTTTACCGAAGGTTATTTCGTTATTTTCGTAGTTCACCATCGTGCTATTAGTCTGACGTTGGTACACGTTTCTAGTCGCGAGTTTGCGACGAGAGACGACGTAGAGTTTTCAAGACTATGTTTGTAATGGTTGGGCTATGCCGTTAGCGTTTTTTAGACGAATCTTATTGCTGCGAGAGTTTGCTTTGTCAAAAGCGTTGTCTTGATGCTGAAGCAAAAAGTTTTCAAAGATGGGATTATACGGGTATAGTATACGTACCTACTTCCTATTTCTTTTTACGAAAGAAAACGGGTTAGCCGTTCTTCCGAAGGCTTGTGTACGTTTTTTCTTTCTTTTAGGAAGCGGGATGAGTATGCTTTTAGAACGCGTAGCGATCGTTTCTCGGTTTTTCGAGAGACTAGATCGGTTTGCATGTTCTGCCTGGACAATCAAGGAACGATGGAACGAGACTGGAAATATTTCCTAAGACTTAGCTTGCTAGACTATCCACCTAGGTCCTAAGTTCCCTCAATTCTACAGCAGTTTTCAAGACGTTTTTGTTCCTGTCCTACGAAGAATTAAAACCTTTACATAAATTTTCGAGAAAATAGTCTTTTGAAGGTTTCGGCATTTCCGAAGGAATCCCATTTCCTCATATAGTCGAGATGATTGGTGTTTAGAATAACCGTGATCGTACCAAACTCACAAAGATTGATCAAAACAAGCCAAGATGGGATCGGACCGAGCACGATGGGACCGAGACCAGGACGAGGGCCATCGACCGGTGCCAGGCCGGGGTGCCGCCGGCGCCAGGCCGGCCCGCGTGACGGGTGCCGCCGGCGCCAGGCCGGGGTGCCGCCGGCGCCAGGCCGGCCCGCGTGACGGGTGCCGCCGGCGCCAGGCCGGCCCGCGTGACGGGTGCCGCCTCCGCCAGGCCGGGGTACCGCCGGCACCAGGCCGGCTCGCGTGACACGTGCCGCCGGTGCCATGCCGTCTTGCCGTCCGTGGTTTTTCCGTTCTTCGATCTTTCCCTCGTTGGTCGTTCGTGCGGGAAATCTTTGAGTTTGGGAGGATCTTTAGCCGCAGATTTCGAGATAATCGTTTCTAATCCAACGAGACTCCTCGAGTATCGGGATTGAGATGGACTTGGACTCATAGACTTTCCGTCTTCAAGGGTTTGAACAATGAGGCTTCGGACTTTAGACGTTTAAAGATGAACCTTTTAAACAATCGTGAAGGCTTTGCGGAAGAATCGTCGTGTTTCTCAAACAATCCGAACATGGGTTTAGGGGACCAAGATGTTGCCGTTGCCCGAGATCAAGAAACGACTGCACGGATGGGCGCCAGGACCCTTGCCGCCGATGCTGCTGTTGCTTGCCTTCGTCGATCCCCGGGGCTCACGGACTCAAAGATCGAGTTACGAAAACTCAGGCAAAGATGCATGGTACTGAGACAGGACCGGTCTCATCCTATGACGGGACATAGAGATCCTTCTCATGGGCGAGGTGGTCGAGACAGCGACATTGTTTTCTTCGTAAAATCTCAACGGAAGCTCCGATTGAGACGAAACGAAAACCATCTTGACCTAGACTCAAAGGAGAGAAAAGTGAGGTTTCCACAGGCGAGGTGGCCATGGGCGAGGTGACCTTGGTGATGGTTGTTCTCGTTCACGGACGAGGTGGCCGGGAGAGTGATTTTGTTCCCTTCGTAAAATCTCAACAGAAACTCCGATTGAGACGAAACGAAAGCCACTTTGATCTAGACTCAAAGGATAACGAAGCTGAGTTTTCCCTGTGGCGAGGTAGCCATGTCGGAGGGTGAGGTGACCTCGGTAATGTTTGTCCTTGCCCACGGCGAGGTGGCCGGGACAGTGACTTTGTTCTCTTCGTAAAATCTCAACGGAAACTCCGATTGAGATGAAACGAAAGCCATTTTGAACTAGACACAAAGGAGAACAAAGTGGGCTCTTACTAAGGCGGACTGGGAATACTGATCTTACCCTATGGCAAGTCGTCCTAGTAAGATTAAGCTCCGACCTCCTTCCGTTTTCCCGTTTATTCCTCGAGAGTTGTTTGTAAGAATTATGGCAGTGGGAATCGGTGAACCGATTTTCTGTGCTTCTGTTCTGCGGGTAATATAGGGTTTCCCCAAGGTTTCGAGGAGAATAAGTTTTATTTTTCCGAGAGGTTCTCGAAAGAAACGTTTTTTGTAGAAACCTTGCTCGTTGCGATTTCTCTAACTTGGTAACAAGACGAATTTTTGGGGTTTGATAGATTTTATCGTTGCCCTTTCTGTTTAGATAGAGAAATTGCGAGCTCGTTTTCGTACTCTTCCTGTGGCGGAAAGCCGCGGCTAGGTTTTTTATTTGCTCGAGCACCGTGGCGTTTGCGTAAGCGTTGGCCATAGGAACAGTCGCTGCTGGAGTTGTTTTACCATCGTTGACGCAAACTGCAACTTTTTCTTTCATATTTCCGGACATCGGTTCGATCAAGCGCTTTGCGGCCGTATGAGTAAGAGTAATCCGTCCCCCCCCCTCCTTCTAGCGCCAAACTGTGGGAACCGAAATTCACACCGTCAATTTTAATGAATAAGATTGCGGAGGAAAGCCAAGTTAACCCGACTTTCCTTGAAGGTCCGGATTCTCTGCGACAGCCAACGACAAGTGACCGAATAAATGCGGAAAAAGATTTGTTAAGATTTGAGACTGGACCTTAAGAAAGGCTGCCTACGTACCCCTTTCGAGGATCAAGTCGGACGTAGTTCAGTTTAGAAAGAATTGAACAAGAGATCGAACCGTCTGGGCGGGTTCGATCTAGTATGAGCGTTTGTCATAGAAACAGGCATGTCGAAGATAATGCCTAGGGTTTCTATGTGTGGAGCTTTGAAGTAAAAGAATTGTCCGATCCTTCCGAGAGGAGCGGAGATTTGCGAGCAGGAGGAGGCCAGACGTTCTAGGGCCTGGTTCGTCTAGTACGAGCGTTGGTCATAGAAACGGGCATGTCGAAGATCATGCCTAGGGTTTCTGTGTGCGGAGCTCTGAGTAAAAGTATAGTTAGATCCTTCCGAGAGGAACAGGGGTCTTGCGGAGAAGATAAAACTAGAACAAGAGGCGGCCAGACGTTCTAAGTCCTGCCTCGCTGGCCTAACCGCCTAAGTTCTAAGTTCTCTAAGCTAGCAGGAGTTCTCTAAGTCTAGATTCTAGGATTTCCGGATCCCCTTCTCTTCTGCTCTTGCTCTCCTTATATACTCACTCCTATGTCGGTTTGCCTTAGGATTATGGACCTCGCCTTTGGGCCCAAGTTTATCTTTTCAGGAAATATTCCGTTTTCGTCGATCTTCGTAATTATCCTCGAGTTTTCGGTGACTTGATGTTTATCCGATGTTCGGGAAATCGGATAAACCGTCATAGCCTGATTGGGCTTGAATTCTTAAAATCGTAAGTAAGTTCGTGGACTCGTCTTAAGTCGTTGAACGTTTTATACGATTTCTCGGAAAGACTATCTTTCTTGTAAAATAAACCGTATAGCCTAAACGATCGATGTTCAAGTTAATCGACCTTGTTTTATGCGATATCTTCTATGAGAAATCCAATCCTTCTAGTTTTTGTCGTAAAACATCGAGGACGATTCCAATCGAGTCGAAGGATGTTTATTCCGTAGCCGTGATCGTCCCAAACTCACGATGATTGATCCAAATAAGTCAAGATGGGATCAGACCGAACACGATGGGACCGAGACCAGGATGAGGGCCGTTGACCGGCGCCAGGCCGGGGTGCCGCCGGCGCCAGGCCGGCCCGCGTGACGGGTGCCCCCGGTGCCAGGCCGGCCCGCGCGACGGGTGCCGCCGGCGCCAGGTCGTGTGCCGCCGGCGCCAGGCCGGCCCACGTCACGGGTGCCGCCGGCGCCAGGTCGGGTGCCGCCGGCGCCAGGTCGGGTGCCGCCGGCGCCAGGCCAGCCCGCGTGATGGGTGCCGCCGGCGCCAGGTCGGGTGCCGCTGGCGCCAGGCCGGCCCGCGTCACGGGTGCCGCCGGCGCCAGGCCGGGGTGCCGCCGGCGCCAGGCTGAAGATCTCGGCGAGGGCTTCGATTTGATATCTTGATCGTTTTCTGGTTCCTCACGGTTTGAGAGAACGACCTCTTCGAAGTTTCGAGACGGATTCTTTTGTGTTTAGGGTTTTTGTGGTGATCGAATCTTGATGTCCTTGGGCGAGCGGACCGATCTTTCCGGGGACTCTCGTCCGCGCACGCCCGTAGTCTTCCGATCTCACAGAGAGTGGATATTCTAATTTGAGAAAATTTCGTATAACTTCTTTTCAAATTATCCGAGACTTTTTGTTTCAAGAAATACTTTCTAGAGACTTTCAGTCATTGATTCCGTCGTGACTGATTTTGACACCAACAATCACCGACATCATGGTCTTCTTCTTCGAAGATTCGCTTAAGCATAGATTCTTCGTCAACTGACGGGAGCAAGATACTTTCAATTACCTGCCATTTTAAATACCATTTCAAACAATTCAATAACACAACCTATTATGTAACCTAAAAGCAGTTTAGATTTAAATTAATGATAACCTTTGTTTTGCCAAGTGTTTTATTTATGTCGGAAAGTGGAAATCCTGTCATGGCACTTGGTATGTACTGAGACTTGCACATCCGAGGACTACTGCTCTCTGTGCGTCGTCCTCTACGAAGTTCACAAAATTTCTTCTTCAACTGTGGAATTGCCTCAAACGATAGAAGCTCCAAAGAAGTACAGAAACTGTGAAACGTGAACCCACCTCTGCTGACAACTCCACCAAAGTGATCCATTGCACGTACGATATCCCTGATATTTTGAGCAAATGATAATCTTCCCCAAGGAAACGTCTTACATATCTCAAGATCATTCACAGCTCTTACAAAAAAGGGCTCCACGGAGGGTGCTTTGTCTCCGGTCCTGCTCTTTCCTATAAGAATGCTAGGTAAGAAGTAGAGTACACACATCTTCAACATATCTGGACATGCTTCCATTTGCCACAGCTTCTCTTCCACATCTTCGTATGCCATTCTACTTCCTTCGGGAAACTGTCTTCTCGCAAAATCTAAGCTGCCCAACTGTTCATGGTTATGCGGATAACGCTGACAGTTTAAAACAGATATCAGCGCGTGTTCTCTGAGTGAATATCGGATGGGGGTCCCATTGACTAAGAACCAAACTTTGTTTTTATTCTCTGTACATACAGTTCGAAGTAAGAACATCCACATTCCCATAACCTTGTGGTGTTTATCTAGGGGAATGTGGAAGAAGTGTTTGAATTGATCGTGCGTCTCAAACCATCTCCTCTCGTCTGCTGTAAGCGGGACTTTTAAAGCATTCACTGTCTTCACTACCTTTTCGATGTAACACCTTGTAGAGAGCTTGATTTGCTTTGTATACTCTGTCAGATTGAAGAAAATCCGCCTTGGTTGCACTGGTTCCTTTCCATCCACCTGAAATACAATTATTAAAGGTAGTGAAGCCACCCGTAATACAATCGTTCAATAGCGAACTCTGTAGTGTTTCCTAGTGCTACGTCCGGAAGGAAAGAGCCGGCTAATACTCTCCAAAATTATATGTTAGTTTATACTCTCAGCTACATACCGTCTCATGAGCTATCGCCGGGTTACTGTCGTTTCGTCTGTTCTGTGCTTATACAGTAGCAGGCTGCATTGGCTCCCTCTCTAACATTTGTAATACTTCTTTAACAAACGTACCAAAGGTTTTAACCTTCTGAACAATCATGGGATCCCGCTGGTTGACAGTAAAATAGATCGGCTTCGTCTTTTTACGGACCATTGAACCCAAAGCCCTGAATCTCGAAATTTATAAAATTTGAATTTCAGATTGGTAAAGGTCCCATTTCAGAAATTAATTTCGTTTTGATATATCTCAACAAAACTCAAACCGACGTCGTATTGAGTAGCGTTAAAAATATACACAGTCAAGTACACATTAACATGCTGGCGGTAAAAGTGATGCTTTTAGTTACTTACCAGTTGCTGTTGCTTTGCCACTTCTTGGCCGATTTATAATCTCCAAAAAATCAGCAGCTTCATGGGCTCATTACCTAAATCAGCCCAAAAGGGTACTTAGTTCCCCCGTGGTATATAAGCAAAACTAGGTTTTATGTCTCAAGACTACTTACATCACTCTGCAGACGGCTTCACACTTGCTCATTCCTTTTCATTTCCCACTCTCAGATTCAGACTTCTCGACATGGACAGAGTTGGACCTTGCAACAACTGGCAATCTCTGGATAGTTACCTCGATAACATTAGGCTTCGCTTATGTCGCCTCGAGGTATCTGTCTGTATATGGGACCCTGTATATGTTATGCAATTTAATGGATTGTTTCTTCTTACTATAAAGAACCACCCAAAAATTTTTTTCTTCTAATTTAATAAAATAGTTATTGTCGATAGATAAAAATCTAATATACACATTGGTTATATTCACACATAGATTTCTTATATATCTTATAATTTAGATAAATAGTTACTGACCCAACTATTTTCAATGTTATAAGGATCATGTTCTTGAGGTTCCATGTGCAAACACAGAGTTTGGTTGCCCCGCAAATGTGACATGTTTTGCAATGCAAAGACATTTGCAGCAGTGCGAATACAGCAGTACATTGGAAGGGCGTTGTGTCTGCCCATTTAGCGGCTGCAGCTTCATTGGAACATACCGTAAATTGTACGATCATGCCAGCCGTGGCCATTCTGACGACTTGCAGATGATTGAATGTGGAGAAACAGTGTCTATAAGCTTTGCTAATCATCAGAGGGTAGTTCTCAAGGAACAAAGTAGTGGAGGAGGAGAACTTATTGTTGTGGATCGTCTCATCAAGAAACCTGGTGCACATTTCAATGTAAGATGTATTTCGCCTAACGTTCCTGGAATGGGAAACTTCTCTTGGAAGCTGACGGTACGTTTAGAATGTACATTGTCATTTCAATGAACGATAATCGCCAGAACTAATAGTGCAAGCAGCCAACTACCTCATGAGCCTTTTGTTGTTCCTTCGTTCATGGGTCCTGCCACTGAGCTTCTCATATTAATCAATAGGGTTGAGAGTGTTGTTTAGGGAGGTCGGTCATAATGTGTTTGCAGTTTCCTTTTCGAACCTTTTCATGTTTGCAATTTATGTTTGGTAACTTTTGTTTAAACTGGTACGAACAAAATTCTCTTATACCTTTCTTTTGCTTACTCATGACATTGACAAACAAAGAAATTAGCAGATATAGAACAAATTTGACGTACAAGAAGATTAAACTCCTATTCTTGCCCGGTTTTTGTAATCCGTTGGCAAAGATTAAATAGTCAGCTGATGGCTTGCCAATAATCAGCCGATGGCTTGCCAGTACTCAGCTGATGGCTTGCCAATACTCTCCTCTGTTTCACTTGAATTCATTAAGGGTGAAAAGGTAATTGTAATCTTTTTAACAGAACGGTGGAGGGGTCACGTGCCTCACATTTAAGTTCTATTTTTCGTCTTCAATTCATCTTCTGTTCTTCTTCTCCCTTTCCAGATCTTGTATTCATCAGTACCCATCGGGCGATCACATCGAAGTTTATGAGCTGTTAGCTTCTTCTTGGGATAAGGTGAATGATTCCAAAATCCTAAGTAAATTTCCGTCAATTTTTCCAGAATAGGTTTCCGATGTGTGATATAAAACATTTGCCTTTTTACTCATTTTTGGATTACCAATTTTCCGAAATTGCTTACCTGTTTTTCTTCCAACCGGTACTTCTCCCCCGTCGGATATTTCCAACAGGTGAATACTATGGAGTTCCCTCGAAGTTTGTTTTCTGACGAAACGAGGCCAGTGATATCTTGCATATTTACATGTTTTTAGCATCCATATCTCATGCATTTTGATCATATAAGTTAGGCATTAGGCATCTTTAGGTCCATTTTGCATTCATTTGTCCTTATCAGGTGTTGGAGTATGATTTGGTGCGATTTGAGGTGTTTGGAAGCCTTATGGCCCAAAAAGAGATGAAGAATCAAGTTTGGCCATGAATAGAGAAGTCAATCCATGATCTTGTCAAGACAAAGATGAGCACGGACGGAGGCCTTGGAGATATCTTCTAATGCTAAGATTTGGAGGAGACACAGAATTTTGAGTTAGCTTTCCAATGGAAGTGGTTTCAAGTCATTTGGAGCTATATTGGAGAAGTTATGATCGATTCATTGGAAGCATGTCAAGACACCCGACCTGGACACCCGACCTAACCTACCCGCACGGGTTGGGCGAGAGATGATGGACGCCAGGGAGTGTACCCGGCCTCACACACCCGGGATGAGAATCCCGCACGGCTCCACACACCCGGCCTGGCATACGCGGCCTGAAGGACCCGCACGGATCAACATGAGATACGCGGGTCGGCATACGCGGGTCGGGACTCAACCACCTTACCCGGGTATCGGCCAGTTTCTTCTTTTTCTTGGCTTCTGATTGGTCGAAAATCATGTGGCACCAAGGACCTTTTGGACTTTTCTCTTATGTTTTTAAGGCTTTCAAGCCACCTATAAATACTCTTGTAATCTCATTAAGAGACTTAACTTCTTTTCTCTCAAAAACATAAAAAGATCTTGAAGAAAGTTGGATCTTTGATCCTTTTTATCTCATTCCTTTTGTGTTTAATAGATTATCTTCTTCTCTAATCATGTTTAGCCTTGAATCATCATTGATTTTGAGGTTTTCCATGGCTATTAGTGAGTAGATCTATCTAGGGTTCATGAGCTTGGGAGACTAAGGGTGATTAAGTGTAGATCCAAGGTGTTTAGTGTTAGATCTATCCTTTCCTTGCATTGATTTGGTGTTCTTCATGCTATATTTGAGTTGGCCTCTCAAGCATAAAGCTATAGGCATTTCATGCCCGGAAGGTGTTCTATAAAATGCCTGAACCAACTCATCTATGCTTTTAGCTTGCTTTGCCTAAGGGATTAGTTGTCAAAGAAGCTAGGATTGCTATTAGACTCATTCTCCATGTTTGCTTTGAACATTACAGCCAAAGGGATTTGGTGTACTTGGGTGATCATTGCAAAAGAGCATTCATCTAGGGATAGAGCTTGCTTAGTTTTGTTGTCTAGGCATAAGGAATTAGATTGATTGAAAAGTTGGCATCTTGGATTGAACCTTGATCACCCAAAGTCAATTCCCTTGTCCCAAGAACCCCCTTGCCTCATTGAGAAAGAAAGTTCAATCTTTTATTGCATTTTTAATATTGTCTTAGTTTAATAATCATCCCCTCATCTTGATTGCAGTTAGATTAAGCATGAACTTGCATTCCCTTTGCATTAGAATCTCTTAGAATTGGATTGACATCTTGTATTCTACAACATTTGATTAGGACCTTAGAAAAGTCCTTTCATCAAATTGGCGCCGTTGCAAAGTTCTAAGTTGATTTTGACATTGGGATTTAGTCATTTGCTTGAGACTAAGTCATTTTTTTTTTTTTTTTTTATTATCTTGTGATATTGGTTCTCTTGCTTCTTCTATCTTTGAATTTCAGGTGTATGATCACAAGAAGCAGAGGGGCATCTAACTTGGTTCCTACTGTTGAAGAGATTGCTGCACTTGAAAGGGAGATAGCAAGACAAAGAAGAGAAGTAGAGCAACAGACTCATCTTCAAAGGTTGGGGTTTGAGATGGAGAATCTGCCTCAAGATGGTGATGTCCTAGGGGGCAATGGTCCAAGAGCTGACAATCCTAGACCACCACGCCAGCCACATCACCAACCACGCCAAGCAAGAGCCATTGGAGCCTATGACCAACCTCACATTCATGGTCATAGGTTGGGAATCAGAGCACCAGCTGTGGAGAACAACAACTTTGAGATCAAATCAGGGCTGCTCAATGTGATAGAGAACAACAAGTTTCATGGCTTGGCTGTGGAGGATCCACTAGATCACTTGGATCAATTTGACAAGTATTGTGGTTTGTCCAAGACCAATGGAGTCTCTGAAGATGCTTTTAAACTCAGGCTGTTTCCTTTCTCTCTAGGAGACAAAGCTCATCAGTGGGAGAAGGCTCTTCCAAGTGACTCTATCATCACTTGGAATGATTGCAAGAGGGTATTCCTAGAGAAGTTCTTCTCTTCCTCAAGGACAGCTAAGATCAGAAATGAAATCTCTGGTTTTCAACAAAAGAATCTTGAGAGCTTCAGTGAAGCATGGGAGAGGTTCAAGGGCTATTGGTCTCAGTGTCCACATCATGGCTTCACCAAAGAGAGCTTACTTAGTACCTTCTATAGAGGAGCTCTACCAAAATGCAGAAATAGGCTTGATACTGCTAGCAATGGTTTCTTCTTGGGAAGAACTGAAGAGGATGCTGAAGAACTAGTAGAGAACATGGCCAAGAGTGACTCAGTTTATAGTGAGGAGCATGACAGAGCCAATAGAAGTGATGACCAGCACACAAGGAAGGAAATCAAGACCTTGCAAGAAAAGATAGAATTGCTTCTCTCAACCCAAGCTAAACAAGAACAGATGAATTTTGTGGGTGCTCCTTGTGGGAACCGAAATTCACACCGTCGATTTTAATGAATAAAAACGGAGGAAAGCCAAGTTAACCCGACTTTCCCTGAAGGTCCGGATTCTCTGCGACAGCCAACGACAAGTGACCGAATAAATGCGGAAAAGGTTTTGTTAAGATTTGGGACTGGACCTTAAGAAAGGCTGCCTACGCACCCCTTTCGAGGATCAAGTCGGACGTAGTTCAGTTTAGGTGTAATTGAACAAGAGATCGAACCGTCTGGGCGGGTTCGTCTAGTATGAGCGTTTTTCGTAGAAACAGGCATGTCAAAGAAAACGCCTAGGGTTTCTATGTGCGGAGCTCTTATGTAAAAGAATTGTCCGATCCTTCCGAGAGGAGCGGAGATTTACGAGCAGGAGGCGGCCAAACGATCTATGGCCTGGTTCGTCTAGTATGAGCGTTGGTCATAGAAACGGGAATGTCGAAGGTAATGCCTAGGGTTTCTATGTGCGGAGCTCTGAGTAGAAGAATTGTTAGATCCTTCCGAGAGGAACAAGGGTCTGCGGAGAAGATAAAGTTAGAACAAGAGGCGGCCAGACGTTCTATGTCCTGCCTCGCTGGCCTAACCACCTAAGTTTTAAGTTCTCTAAGCTAGCGGGAGTTCTCTAAGTCTAGATTCTAGGATTTTCGGATCTCCTTCTCTTCTACTCTTGCTCTCCTTATATACTCACTCCTAGGTCGGTTTGCCTTAGGATGATGGACCTCGCCTTTGGGCCCAAGTTTATCTCTTCAGGAAATATTCCGTTTTCGTCGATCTTCGTAATTATCCTCGAGTTTTCGGTGACTTGATGTTTATCCGATGTTCGGAAAATCGGATAAACCGTCATAGCCTGATTGGGCTTGAATTCTTAAAATCGTAAGTAAGTCCGTGGACTCGTCTTAAGTCGTTGAACGTTTTATACGATTTCTCGGAAAGACTATCTTTCTCGTAAAATAAACCGTATAGCCTAAAGGATCGATGTTCAAGTTAATCGACCTTGTTTTATGCGATATCTTCTACGAGAAATCCAATCCTTCTAGTTTTTGTGGTAAAACATCGAGGACGATTCCAATCGAGTCGAAGGATGTTTATTCCGTAGCCGTGATCGTCCCAAACTAACGATGATTGATCCAAACAAGTCAAGATGGGATCAGACCGAACACGATAGGACCGAGATCAGGACGAGGGCCGTCGACCGGCGCAAGGCCAGAGTGCCACCGGCGCCAGGCCGGCCCGCGCGACGGGTGCCGGCGGCGCCAGGCCGGCCCGCGCGACGGGTGCCGCCGGCGCCAGGTCAGGTGCCGCCGGCGCCAGGCCGGCCCGCGTCGCGGGTGCCGTCGGCGCCAGGTCGGGTGCCGCCGGCGCCAGGCCAGCCCGCGTGACGGGTGCCGCCGGCGCCAGGTCGGGTGGCACCGGCGCCAGGCCGGCCCGCGTCACGGGTGCCGCCGGCGCCAGGCCAGGGTGCCGCCGGCGCCAGGCCAGCCCGCGTGACGAGTGCCGCCAGCGCCAGGTCCGGTGGCACCGGCGCCAGGCCGGCCCGCGTCACGGGTGCCGCCGGCGCCAGGCCGGGGTGCCGCCGGCGCCAGGCCAGCCCGCGTGACGGGTGCCGCCGGCGCCAGGTCGGGTGCCGCCGGCGCCAGGCCGGCCCGCGTCACGGGTGCCGCCGGCGCCAGGCCGGGGTGCCGCCGGCGCCAGGCCGGGGTGCCGCCGGCGCCAGGCCGGGGTGTCGCCGGTGTCATGCCGGGGTGCCACCGGCGCCAGGCTGAAGATCTCGGCGAGGGCTTCGATTTGATATCTTGATCGTTTTCTGGTTCCTCACGGTTTGAAAGAACGACCTCTTCGAAGTTTCAAGGCAGATTCTTTTGTGTTTAGGGTTTTTGTGGCGATCAAATCTTGATGTCCTTGGGCGAGCGGACCGATCTTTCCGGGGACTCTCGTCCGCGCACGCCCGTAGTCTTCCGATCTCACAGAGAACGGATATTCTAATTTGAGAAAATCTCGTATAACTTCTTTTCAAATTATCCGAGACTTTTTGTTTCAAGAAATACTTTCTAGAGACTTTCAGTCATTGATTCCGTCGTGACCGATTTTGACACCAACAGTTAGCCCCCCAGCTCGTTAGAACCTTTGTGATGTTCTTGCGAGCGATAAGACATGTAAGGTAAGATAGGCGGAATTAATGGTTGAAAGGCTCCGTTGAAAGTGGTAAGATTGGGGCTGCGCCTTTCGAAGGCTGCCTACGTACCCTTGTTGTAGGGATCAAGCCTTCCGTAGTTCGTTTTGGAGTTTAAGACCCTTGTGATCTGTTTTCCGGCGAGACTTATATGGTCTGGTTATGTGTCATGAGAGACTTTTGAGCATGATGCTGTTGATGTATTTGTTTTTCGATTATTTATGAACTTCAGTTTTTTCGAAGTATGAGAAAGAGGGTGTGAGTTGTCGTCTCATTCCTAGTTCCCTGATGATCACCGTACCTATTGTTTGCATAAAGCGAGATTTTCTGCGGTTTACCGATTTACGCGGAAAGTTCGTGAAACGAATAGGCTTAAGTGAAGCGACAAATTTTTGGATCTCGTATACCATACTATGTCAGTGAGATGTCAAGATCCAGCGTGGCTGGGTTTAGGGCAAGACCTAGGTTTACTCTCGGACTGAGGCTTTGCGATGACAAATCGGCTTTCGTTTTGCTTGTTTGCGATTTTAACCTGACTCGTACCGTTTAAAATCCGCGAATTGTTGTCGGCTTATATGATTTGTCTGGGCGTGAGTCGAGCTACTTCCTTTACGAAGAGCTAAACCAAAATTTGGATTTCTTGTATAGCGCGCTATGTTTATCCTTGTCGGATGCAAGAGAGCCTACCCCTTGAAGGGCGGCTATTTGTCCGTTTAGGACGTTAGAGTTCGTTTGTTGTGATCAGCAACAACGAAATGATGCCAGTTTAGAGGCATGTTACCGTTTAGAGGTGTGTTTGTATGTTTTGAGTTCTAGAGACGAGGATTTCGTCTGGAACGTTTTGAGGAAAAGAATGTCCTTCGAGCGTTAGCGACGTCTCGCAGTGCTGAAGGTCGAGTTTTCCTTGTGCCGCATTTCGTGGTTGAAATGTTCGCGGGCTTTGGAGATGTTTTGCGAATGTTCGCAGCCAGAAACTGTTGTTTCGGTTTAGACGCAGGACCACGAGGTCGCGTAAGTTCGACACAGGGAGAAGCGTCTACATTCACAGTGCTTCGTGAAGTGTTGGCCTTCCGGGATTTGTTTTTATATATTAAGGATGACTCGTATAACTCTTGGAGCCTTGTCACGAGTGTTTCTTTTCATGCCGTGTTTACGGGGCGTATAGAACTTAATCGATTGACGATGAGTTTAAATCTTCCGTTAACCATATGGTTGTTAGGAATGAGTATTGGTATGGAGAGTTTATCGTATGATTTCTGATTCTGGGTTATGCGACAAATTGCTTGCGTAATAGTCACTTGGCGTCCTATGAACAAATCGTGGATTGTCGTTTTTAGCCGTTAAGTGATTGGAGCGGTGCTCGCTCAGTAGCTTTGGATTGGCATGGAGGCTAGATTCAGCCGTATCACCAAGGAAGTTGTTGGTAAACGATCAGACCATGACCCTTATTAAGGTCATGTTAGTTTACGATTGTCCTTAATGGGGATGCCGAATTCAGGTTCGGGCTTTACAGAAGGGCGTAGTTGGCCGAGGGCAAAATAGCGTTTGCCGAGATAGACATGCCAAGCATAGCGGAGTTTTCTGAGTTATGGCTGATGGCTTTTAGAAACGATCTTCCACTTTAGGTCTTAGTTATACGATGAATGGCTCGTATAAATTCTTTTTTGTTGCATGAAAATCTTTTCATTTTATCCGAGGGGGACAAAGTTTAAGGGATCGATGCAGGACACGTGCGGGTTCGTCTGCGTGATTATTTCCTGCTCGGACGCAACCGCGGGGAGTGAAAGCAGGAGCCAGAAACCTTGTGGAGCGAAAACTGTCTATGTCAGTTACCCGTTGGACCCATTATGTTTATTTTACGAAAGTTGCTTTGTATGAATTGACTCGACCATACAAAGGATTTTTCGTAAAAGTGATGTAAGGGGGTTTTCGCAAAGGTAACCGGAGAGCGTTTCTCACAAATTACTTGCGATATTCGCGACCACGGATTATTTTTTTCCTCATTCACTTTTGCGTACTGCGAAATCGTTTTGCATGAGACCGATCATGTTTTTTCCATAGGCTGTTTTGTTTTAAAATGTTCTTGTTATACGAAAGTAATGGATGACCGGTTTCATGGAGATAGAAAATCGCAGATTGTTAAAGTAGCGACGTTTCCGCTATGATTTCGACCTTTGGACGAAAGCTGCTTCGAACTACTTATGGAGTTTTACCGAAGGTTATTTCGTTATTTTCGTAGTTCACCGTCGTGCTATTAGTCTGACGTTGGTACATGTTTCTAGTCGCGAGTTTGCGACGAGAGGTGACATAGAGTTTTCAGGACTATGTTTGTAACGGTTGGGCTATGTCGCTAGCGTTTGTAAGACGAATCTTATTGCTGCGAGAGTTTGCTTTGTCAAAAGCGTTGTCTTGATGCTGAAGCAAAAAGTTTTCGAAGATGGGATTATACGTACCTACTTTCCTTTTCTTTTTTATGAAAGAAAACGGGTTAGCCGTTCTTCCGAAGGCTTGTGTACGTTTTTTCTTTCTTTTAGGAAGCGGGATGAGTATGCTTTTACAACGCGGGGCGATCGTTTCTCGGTTTTTCGAGAGACTAGATCGGTTTGCATGTTCTGCCTTAGTCTCATCGATCGCTCAAGGCTGCCTCTTGGCCGTTCCTCTTTGTTTCGTGACTTTTAACGGTTCATCGTCAAAGGACTTTGAAAAGTTTGATACCGAACGAGAATCGGTTTTTTGATGAAATTCTGACGAAAATATCGGAGCGAAAGAGAGATATGAACGCCCAAGTTCCTGTTCTCGTTTCTTCGTACTGCTGGTTAAATTGACAATGTGTCCGAAGGAACATTACAGAATCGTTGAAACAAAGGGAGGAGAAGTAGGCGATAACTCGAAGAAGGCTAAGGTGGGTGCTTTAGACAAATGGAGACATTGGGCAAGACGCCACTCGAGTGAGGCTCTTAGCTCGTCAGGCTATGAGCGAACTGGTTAGGTCCTTATCGTTTCATATGATCTTGAATGACTTTACGAATGGTGTTTCGTAAAATATTGCCGAGCTTGATTTTAAAATATGAACTTTGTTTAAACAATCGAGAAGGCTTTGCGGAAGAATCGTCGTGTTTCTCGAACAATCCGAACATGGGTTTAAGGGACGAAGATGTTGCCGTTGCCCGAGATCACGAGACGACTGCACGGATGGGCGCCAGGACCCTTGCCGCCGGTGCCAGGCCGGCCCGCATGTCGCGTGCCGCCGGCACCAGGCCGGGGTGCCGCCGGCGCCAGGCCGGCCCGCATGTCGCGTGCCGCCGGCGCCAGGGCCGGGGTGCCGCCGGCGCCAGGCCGGGGTGCCGCCGGCGCCAGGCCGGGGTGCCGCCGACGCCAGGCCGGGTGCCGCCGGAGCCAGGCCGGCCCGCGTGTCGCGTGACGCCGGCGCCAGGCCGGCCCGCGTGTCGCGTGCCGCCGGCGCCAGGCCGGGGTTCCGCCGGCGCCAGGCCAGCCCGTGTGTCGCGTGCCGCCGGCGCCAGGCCGAGGTGCCGCCGGTGCCAGGCCGGCCCGCGTGTCGCGTGCCACCGGCGCAACTGCCGGCGCCAGGCCGGCTCGCGTGACGCGTGCCGCCGGCGCCAGGCCGGCTTGCCGCCCGTGCCGTGTCTCGCGTCCGCCGATGCTGCTGTTGCTCGCCTTCGTCGATCCCCGGGGCTCACGGACTCAAAGACCGAGTTACGAAATACTCAGGCAAAGATGCATGGTACTGAGACAGGACCGGTCTCGTCCTATGACGGGACACAGAGATCCTTCTTATGGGCGAGGTGGTCGAGACAACGACATTGTTTTCTTCGTAAAATCTCAACGGAAGCTCCGATTGAGATGAAACGAAAGCCATTTTGACCTAGACACAAAGGAGAGCAAAGTGGGCTCTTACTAAGGCGGACTGGGAAGATTGATCTTACCCTATGGCAAGTCGTCCTAGTAAGATTAAGCTCCGACCTCCTTTCGCTTTCCCGTTTATTCCTCAAGAGTTGTTTGTAAGAAGTATGGCAGTGGGAATCGGTGAATCGATTTTCCGTGCTTCTGTTCTGCGAGTAATATAGGGTTTCCCCAAGGTTTCGAGGAGAATAAGTTTTATTTTTCCGAGAGGTTCTCGAAAGAAACGTTTTTCGTAGAAACCTTGCTTGTTGCGATTTCTCTAAATTCGTAACAAGACGAATTTTCGAAGTTTGATAGATTTTATCGTTGCCCTTTTCTGTTTAGATAGAGAAATTGCGAGCTCGTTTTCGTGCTCTTCCTGTGGCGGAAAGCCGCGGCTAGTTTTTTGATTTGCTCGAGCACCGTGGCGTTTGCGTAAGCGTTGGCCGTAGGAACAGTCGCTGCTGGAGTTGTTTTACCATCGTTGACGCAAACTGCAACTTTTTCTTTCATATTTCCGGACATCGGTTCGATCAAGCCCTTTGCGGCCGTATGAGTAAGAGTAATCCATCCCCCCCTCCTTCTAGCGCCAAACTGTGGGAACCGAAATTCACACCGTCGATTTTAATGAATAAAAACGGAGGAAAGCCAAGTTAACCCGACTTTCCCTGAAGGTCCGGATTCTCTGCGACAGCCAACGACAAGTGACCGAATAAATGCGGAAAAGGTTTTGTTAAGATTTGGGACTGGACCTTAAGAAAGGCTGCCTACGTACCCCTTTCGAGGATCAAGTCGGACGTAGTTCAGTTTAGGTGTAATTGAACAAG